>JBDJHY010913761.1:0-14756 GCA_039654485.1 Withania somnifera
TCTATCAAAAGGCTTTTGCGGCAAAGCTTTTGTGAAAGGGTCTGCAAGGTTGTTTTCTGACGCAATCTTTGCTACCATCACATCCCCTCTTTGAACTATGTCTCGAATTAAATGGTACTTTCTCTCAATGTGTTTTGCCCTTTTATGTCTCCGTGGTTCCTTTGAATTTGCAACCGCACCACTATTATCACAAACAAACAACACTAACAAACAGAATATGTAAAATCTTATGATGCAATGAAAGTAAAGTGAACCCGTATTCTCCTACCATGACCTGCAAGTTAGCCATCTAGGACCACATGGAAGGTCATAACCATATACCTCTACTCCCCCGTATACCCCTTCTCCGATCACCCGCAAGACAGATTGACAAGGTCCATAGAAGGCCGCAACCCATGTACAAAACACCGAACAAGGTAACCAGAACTTACATTAATGTAAACCAAACTCCGGTGATATGGATGACACTCGAATAACATAAGTTGTATTCGGATCTTTAACGGGTCAATATCAGGATAAGTGTTAATGACCGTGCCTAGCCGCAACCGGGTCTAAGTCTGGAATGAATACAACATCTAGCTCATCACCGCAATGAAGGCTAGTAATAACTCAATTCAGTTGTTAACTCGATACTTAACCCTTTTTATCATCAAAACTGGTTAATTACTTTGAAAGTACTCATTTTAAGCTTATAATATTAAAATCAGGCTTATAAGTCCATACAAGATTTCAAAATTAGTGATGTTAGGCTCGTGGACAGAAACAATGGAAACCAATGCATCAAAATCAGTTTCATGATGATGATATGCTCAAACACAATGATATCATAATGAATCCTGTCAGCCCAACAAGGGCACAGATTCTACAGCAAGCATAATCAACCAAGTTGAATATCAAGTACTCATAGATATTTCCTATAAAACTTACCATCTATGTTCTAGATTCGTGAAAACACCACTCAGGTTCATAGTGTAACTACAATCGCAAAAGCTACAACAATTCGAATCCAAGAAGAAGACTAAAAGAGAGGACAGGGTCATGGGTGCCAACTTAGAAATCCTACCCCAAAGATGTCTAATTACCATAATTACTACCCATACTAAGATTGTACATCGTAGCCTATCTTTCCTCCAAAGACAAGCTCGCAAATATAGCGTAGAAGATGCCTAGAATGCTCCAAATCTCCATAAATTTGCAAATGAAATCAAATGATCATGCAACTAGAAAAATAATAATCTAGAAATTAACACTTGTCCAATAATACTCATAAAGATATAAAAAAGCTGGGTTCAAAATACTCCCCACATTGTAGAGAACTTATACCCAAAATTTAGAGCTAAGACGAGAAAGAAATAAGCTTTAAAAAGTGAAATAAAGTGAAGAACACACATGAGGATTTTGGGAAATTTTTGGTGAAACTTGGGGAAATAAAAATGGAAACATACTAATAATCAAAGAAGAATCGAAGAAATCAAGTTTCCACCGTCACCCACAAGCTTATGCAAAGACCCAAGAATTTTAATAGAGGTTTTGTAGTGTTTGGAGAAGAAAAAATAGAGGCAATGGCTGAAACTTCGTGTTTCCAATAATGTAGTTGTTGGAAAACTACTCTACGCGATCGCGTAGATGCTGATCGTGATCGTGAGTTGCTAGCAGGTAAAACATTACAATCGTGTGAGAAATACACTGCTTTTGCAAAAGGGAAGTAGGAAACATCACGCTCTTGTGTGGACTTACGTCTATGATCGGAAATAACCAAATAGATGAAGGCATCACGCGATCGCATAAAGGGAGGAAAGCGACCGCGAAGGTCAAACAAAAGTCTTCATTGTGATTGCATGAGTATATGTCGCGATCGCGTAGAAGATGGTACCTGCACATGAAAGCTGAAAACCAGCAAACTCAGCTGAAAACAAGCTCCTAAATAATGCCCGGAATGCATTCGAAATCTAATGAACACAAACCAAATATGCTATCATCAAGTAAACGACATTCTGGAATCAACGTCGCAGATAAATTTTTATGTGAGATCATTTTGAAAAATATTAACCAAAGTCAACTCCATGTCAAAATAATCCACTTTCCAACCAAGTACTCGAAATGAGCCTGGTTGGTTCGAAACCCAAACGAACAACTTACCTAACCAAAACTTGAAATTTTATAGCTGATAGAGCAGTCGTATATTCATTCCAAGGCTCTGATTACAAAATGACCACCAGAGTTCTACCTAGGCAACATAAAATACATAAAACACAAACTCACAACCGAAGCTCTCAGACTCAAATCAAGAGTCCAACTAGACCAAAATCCACGTTCCGGAGCTAGTGTAACTGTTGGAATTCAATTTTGAGATCATAATTCACGAAATGTTGACTAATACACCAAATCCTTCACATTACACCTCGTATGGGATAGGCTTACACTTTGATCAAGTTCCTTTAAAGAAAGATACCATATGATTAGACTCAATCCGTAAGAAGTTTTCATATCCACCTCCAATTGTACCATATTTATCTTTGAGGTTTGTTCAATGCCTATCCTTAGGCTCTTCACTATTCTTCTTAACCTCATATGTATCAACTTTGTTAGCATAAGGTTCATCATGTATGGTCACCTTTGATCGCTTATGAGGACATTCTTTTGACTTTTATCCACAACGATGAGTTTTTTAACATTGAACATTCGATGGAATAGGTAATTGAGGTATCTCAAGATTACCTCCAACTCCATATTGTACACCATGGCTTTCATATCCTTCAGATGCTCTACACTCCTCACCTCGAATGTCATACTCATCACCAACGTCAACAAAAATAGGATTGTGGTATTGGTTCTCATGAAAAGTTTAGGAAAAGTTCAGGATTGGAGATTGATAGGGTACATGCCAAGACGCATGTGATATGCTTTGCAGGGTTTCATGGGTCAAGGATTGGGTTAGCACTAAGGAGTGAGACTGTTTCAATGGGAGGTATAGTTGTGGGGAATACGGGAAATGAACTTGGTTCACATGGGTATAATGATCATTTATTTGCAAGGTGGGGTTTAGGTAGTCTTAGGGTTTGTTGTGAGTGTCAAAAGAATAATTTATCCTTATATCGCCTCACGTTCTTAGCTCCAACCCACCCATATCCATGGGCTTCGAGAATGATCTCCTTATACCTTAAGACCCTCTCTTAGATCCCATATACCCTTGTCTTCTAGGTGTCACCCATACCACCATTCCTCTTTGTTCTGCATAAGAAGTATCACAAGACGAGGAAGAAAATCTACCCTCACTACACGTCATATCACCTCTATAATCCTCCATTATAGTATAACACCCATGAAGGAACATATGGTACCTTACGTAGTCCTCAAAACCATGTAGTGAAGTGTGAGGACTTTCCTCCTTACTATCATACTCATAACCAGGGTCCTCTACCCTGTGGTCATCTCAATATGAGCTATCAAACTCCCCTACTTTACCCTCACTCTCAGAGTAATACCTCACATCATCATATTGGTCATAGGAAGATCGACCATCATAGTCTCCGGTGACTTCTCATCAAACTCGCGAACTTCACATTCATGATCACAAGGACCTATCATAGCCCTCATAGTCATCGCATCCGCATTCATGAGTTTCATCATCACAACCATCATAAGCCCCGTATTATTCACCATCATACCCATATGATCCATCTCTATGTGTGTAAGCACCATTGTGGCTCTCATGTATGTAAGAACCATCATAGTACTCATAGATTCACTATCCTTCCCATGAGTGTCGCCATCGAATGCATAGCTTCCACTTTCACTTTCAAGCTTACTCATGTAATCCTCACTGTAATCCAAGCTATGGATGACATTTTCCTGTATATCCTTTGTGAGTACTTACAAAACGAGCAAAAAGTTTAGTAGTAAAAGTTTCTCACATCGCTCTTTGTAGGTCTACTCACCTTGCCTCTATGGATCCATCTTCAAATAAACTAGGGTCACTCAACCAACTCAAGGTATTATGGTAGAGCGATGCTTGTGACTTTTGAAAAAATGGATGACTCTTAATACAAACGAACTAGAATCAAGAAGTTACAACAATTATATAAAACAAGAAAATCTCACAAATAATTAGCAAAAAAGAAAAGGATACTAAGAACTAGTTAGCAACTACTTAGAACAAGTACTAGTTGGAAACTAGTTCCAAAATCAAGAAAATGGAATTAAAGCTCAAGGAATGAAGAAATGGAGTTAGAACTTGAAATGAGTCAAATGAGATTTATACCACCAAGTTTGGAACAATTTTGGATCTCTTTTCAATCACACTTGACCGTCGACGAAGTGGGTGGACCACCGTCCAAGAGGTGCCACTGCCGTCTAAGAAAGTGTGTGGATGGATTGCAGGGCTGAGTGTCATCCCTATGCCGTCCCTTAGGTTAGTAGAAGTGGGCAGTCAACTTATATCCACCATCCTAGGCAGATTGCTTGGGACTTGCACGGGATTTTCTCCTTCTTTGTAATTACCTTTATACCCTTGTTTCTTGTGCTTTCCCACAAAATTAGTCCAATCAAAAACACCTTCTACACTTAAGTTCAAACTTATTTTCGATCAAACAACCACAATTGATGAACTTCAACTACCAATATATGAATTTCTACTAAGAACCAAGCACTAAAATTCAAACTCACTCAAATCAATTCGGTTTTGAATGAAAATTGTAACCAGGGTCTTTATAACTTGGAAAATATGATTATCAATGTTTTATCCCCAAATGTTCCACCAATTGTAGCTCCAAATTTCACCTCTTCTTCTTCAACCTAGGAAGAACCCCATTAATGGTGAACTCAAATTTTGAAGATCAAGCAACTCTCAACCAAATAACACCAAAATCAATTCCCATACTCTTTGAGCTATTTGAAATAGATCCTACAAATTTTCAAGCCTAGAAATCAATTTAATCAAACATAATTTGCGTTCAAAATCTGGAAACTAAGAACATCAAGAACTTACAACCCAAATTTTGGAATCTCACCCGACGCTTCACCGATCTCTGCCAAATTCAAACCAGAAGCTCCTTGATATATAAGAATAACTTCTCAACACTTAGAAAATTTGGATTTCAACAAATCAACACCAAACTTGATCTCAATTTTCGGAAAATTATAAAGAAGATGAATACCAAAAATTTCAAGTACCTTAATTCTTCTCCAATTTGAATGAAATTAGAACTAGGAGATTCTTGTAACTTGAAATGGATGATTTTCAACTTTTCAACCTTGAACTCTTCGTCAGTTGAACATAGATTCAACATCCACTTTGAGCTTATCTTTCAAAATGGTAGATATGGAAAATCAACTCCAAATTGATTCCAATTCAAGATATATGACTCAAATTACTAGGAGAATGATTCCTAGTAATTAAAATCAAGGAATGAACATAAAATTAACTCGGATCAAAATTTTTGAATTTTCTTTTGAGATTTTCGATTTATGATCCTAGGATTATAATCTGGTGGAACTAATTATAAGCCTAGGCTCTGATACTAGATAATAACGATTGAACCTCGGTGTTAAAAAAAAAGGAAAACAAAAATGAAAATAAAGAGACAAAGATATGTGAAATCTTCAAATTCATGAGAAAACAAAGAATCTGGAATAATCAATCAACAAATTAAAAGAATCAATATATTCACAATAGCGTTAAATCGATGAGTGATTCAAGTAACCAAGTTCAAAATAAATTTTGAGAAAAACCACTCTTAAATTCCCTTGATACTAATAGAAAATTGATACACCCACGATGTCTAATAGCAGTTATATCGACCTACGTTGGGAATCCTCCCGCTTATATTACAACAAGCAGCTTTGAAAGCTATTTCAAAGAAGAATCTTCTCAATTAAATATAGTCTACTAAACAATTTTAAAGACTAGTTATTTATAGAATCTAAGTTTGAATTATTACATATGGGCCCAAAATTGACCCATAATATCAAATTGGCTCCATACTTTTGGCCTCTTCACTTTAAGCTCCAAATGACTTCCTAAGCTTTTGAAGCTATCCTCCAAATGCATACATGGATCCTTTGGTGCTCATGTAAGCAGTTTAAAGCTCCATTTAGTCCCTTTTGTGCATGCATGATTTGGATCCTCGTTGTTAGATCTTGGAGTATAAGTCTATTATGATTGGCGCTTCCTTGGAATGTATTAAAAATCCACGTTTTGGAGCTGAAGAAACTGTGGGGATGATATTTCACCACTTCTCGAACATCACATGCCCTTCATGGGAGATACATTTAATAAAACTCAATCGCAAATACTAAACTCCACGACACGACGATGACAGTCTGAATAACTCTACTGTCTACTCCGGGCTGCTCGAAGTCTATCTTGAATCAACCGAACTATGCCAAAGCATTCGAAAGTAGATTCGTACTATAAAACATAGACTCAAACCCATAAAACCAATCAATTGGAAAACAACCCCGTCTACCACAAAATACCTCAAATTGAGCCATCTGAATATTGAAGTGGTGGATGTTGTTATATACAAACTGTCCAAAGCCAGATTTTGATCCCAAGAACCACCAAAACTAAGTACACTAGTCCTCAACATTTCCTACAAGATCTAAATAGTCCTCTCGAACTTACCATCTATTTGGGGATGAAATATTGTACTGAGATAAACCTCTATAACCATACGACGCTAAACCTCTTTCCAGAATTAAGATATAAACTGAGAACCGCGATCGGAGATAATATATATGGAACACCATGAGGTCTAACCACCTTTTGTAGATAAATAAAGGCTAACTTCTATGCGCTATAAGTAGTATGAACAGGAAGGAAGTTCGCGAACTTAGTCAACCTGTTAACTATAACCTAAATTGATCATGGATATGAGGAGTTTGAGACAATCCTGAAATGAAATCCATAGTAATTTGTTCCCACTTCCACTATAATGGGAAGTCGCTGCAGCAAACCACCCAGTTTTTGTGCTCAAACTTGACTTGCTGACAGTTCAAGCATCGATAAATGAACTCTCAAATATGCCTCATCATACCACTCCACTTGTAAATATATCTCAAATTTATATATATCTTGGATGCACCAGATGGATGGAATAACTGGATTTGTGGGCTTCATAGAGGATAAACTAAATCAAACCATAAACTCTAGGAAATCAAATCCTTCCCTCAAACTTTAGAATACCATCTGAACTTAATGTAGCTCGGTGAGGATCACCTATCAATAAATGATCACGAATATCAACCAATTCTTATCCAATTCCCCCTTAGAACTCTCAACTAAACTACAAAACTTACCTCCAAAATTTTTATACCAATGCTCAAGATCCAGTTGCCTATAATTACTAACAAGTTCTCCACCTGCTAACCTAAATAACCATGCCCCTGATCTACCAGTAAAATGCGAGTCTACCGATGCCTAAAACAAAGGATTTAAGGTTTTTCTTAAGAGATATTTTGTGAATTTTATTTATTTGTTGCATATTTGCAGGGATTTCAATATTGAAACAAGATAGGAGAAAATTGATGAGAATGATCTACGTATGAGTGGAACGAAAGTTAGTACATCCCGTACCTCATTAGGATGGATCATGATGCAGCTCGTGGCACTTGACTTGAGGAAAGCTTGGAGATTTTAATGAAATTTTCTAAGTGTGTTGGCACAGAGTGCAACATGGGTACCAGCTTAGTACGGATCATATTGCTCCTTTGAAGAAGAGTTGAAGCTCAGAAATGATTAAGTACTGGAACAATCGTACTAATCCAGGACGGGCCATACTGATACCTAGTTTTGAAGATATTGAACATTCAATTTTTTTGGAGAATATTGGAGCCTTGAATTTTTAAACAACCGTTGCGGAGGCTAAAAAAATTGTGTATTCTTTTCTTCTCTTTTATTTATTTTTAAGTTGCTCAATTATTATAAGCATTTTTATTATGATTTTTTCTTTGAATCTTGATATTTCGTTGCAAGCATGAGTAGATAAACACCACAACTAAGGTTGTGGGAACCATGACATATTAACAAAGTAGTTTAGGTGCAATTAGTGTTTCTTAAACTCTGTGGTGCATATATTGTAGGATTTTTCGACTTCGTTGTTTTCTTGCGGTGGCCACCGTTAAGAACTTGCCTGTATTCTTTTCTTTCCTTAGCAGGGGTAGATATTAGAAAAAGAAAACTATAATAGATGTTTGGAGATTTCATCTAATTAACCTAAGACGTGGTGGAGATGGTTAAATCTGATATCAACAACGGGGGTTAGTATGGAACATACTATGAAACCTAGAGAAATTAGTTTAAAATCACCTAATATGGTCTGGAGGCATTTAGGTGAAATTAACTTGTAAATTTGCATGCATAGCCCCAGGATATAACACTAGTACCGAACACCTATAGAGTTAAGATGTTATGGGAAACACAGTTCTAGTATCTCTCACTTACTGATCACAATCACTACACTCTTTCCTTTTGCTAATTGTTTCAAATATTGAAGTTGAATTAACCCCCCCCCCCCCAATTTACTTTCTTTAATTTTTATCTTCGAAAATATTTTCTATAGTTGAGTAAAGGTTTTATACGCTTATTTCAACCACATTCCATATGGGATCGACCCTAACCCTAGATAGCGACCACTTAATACTTTTTAATTAAGTCATAGTTTTGGGCTATATCAAACTTTGACACTGTTGCCGGAGAATACTGCTTGAAGTCTATTAGTAATTTGTTTTAGTTATAGTAATATTTCTTCAATTTTACTTTTATTTGTTGTTTTTTTCTTTTCACAGACTCACAGGTAGTTTATGCCATATACCTGAAGCTCGAGTGATCTATTATTTTCTCTTGATCCTTAAATCAACTAAACTTGCAGAAATATGGCTCAGATTGCTGAACAACTGGCTGCAGCAAGAGCAGCAGAGGAAGCTAGACATGCAACTGAGTAGGAATGATAGGATCAGTTGAACCTAAACCTATGCAATGAAGCTGATAATGATGAAGAAGATAGGTTTGGGGAAACTGGTGCCATTGTGCTTCCACCATTCGAAGAAGGTGATAAGTTCAGCATTACCAGTACTTTAATCCAACTGCAGAATTTGAAGATAACTGGGGAGGACCCCAATTTTCCTTTGAACAACTTTCTGGGAATTTGTCTATCATTCAAAATTCATGGGTTAGTCAATATGATATTCGCCTCAAATTGTTCTGCTTTTCACTTTTAGATGAGGCAACTTTATGGCTGAATGAGCTTCCAGAAGGCTCTATTACCACTTGGGAAGAATTGAGAGATGCATTCTTGGAGTGATTCTTCCCACTATCTAAGATGTTGACACTCAGAGACAAGATTAGTAACTCCAGGAAAACTCAATTTTAAGAAGAAGTTGAAGCACTGCCCAATCACAGGCTTCCTGATGACTATATTAAGGAGATATTCTACAGAGCACTAGATTCAGCTATGAAGCCGTGGCTGACATTGTGATGGGAGGCTCGTTCATGGTCTAAAATTTTCATTATATTTCTGAGAATTTAGATGAGGTCACCAAAACCAATAGATCTTGGCATTCTCGCGAGTCGGAGGTAGGAGATGGATTTAATACAATCGTGATTTCTGTAGAGACAAGAAGGAGATAAGATGAAAAAGATCTTGATATATCATATATCCGAAAAAAAATTGACTTAATAAAAAATAATGATGGGTAATGTCAATTCTGTGTCATCTAAAGGGAAAGCTCCAGCTCATGATGATTTTTACACTTACACGGAGGAAGAGGCAAATTTGTTCAGACAGGGATTACCAAAGTGTTAACCAAGTTTAGAACTTCAGAGAGCATGATGAATGGAGTTTAGGGGATTTTAAGAGAGATGACTATCCACGAGACAACTATCAGAGGAATGATTATCGCAAAAAGAGGGGGCTATATGTACCCCCAAAAGAAAAAGAGAGAAATAACTTGGTTCTTCATATAGAATGGAGGATACACTTGAGAGCAACTACAAAAGTGGTATGAATCCTCAAATAGGGGGATCAATGATATTAAGAAGGACCTGGCCAATATGACGCAGCTTGTACACTCCCACCCGCTGCTATCAAGTAGTTGGAGGTGCATTTTTGCCAACTTTCAACTGCCTTAAACCCAAGCAGAGAGGTACACTACCGAGCGATACTGTTGTCAATCTGAGGAATGATGGCCATGTTCTAGTCATCACTACCAGGAGTGACAAAGTGGTCGCAGATCCACCTAAGACAACTGTTGTTGATGTCAATGATGATGTTGAGATTGAGGTAGAGGTGGTGACACCAAATTTGAGGTTGTGGAGAAGAACAAAGCAAAAGAGAAAAGTGAGATAGTGGAGAAGATTCCTGTCAATCATGGGATGCAAAGCAAAAGGGGAAGGAAAAGTAGGCTCAAAATCCAATTATACCTAGGCCTCCTCTCTCCTTCCCTCAGCGCCTTAAGAAGAAAGTAGAAGATGGAAAATTCCATAAATTTCTGAGTGTACTGAAGCAGATGTCCATAAACATTCCATTGGTAGAAACATTGTAGCAGGTGTTGGGTTATGCTAAATTCATGAAAGATTTAATCACTAATAAGAGGACTGTAACGCTCGATCTTGAGGATAAGTTGCACTATTATGGTGCCATTGCTTCGTGTTCACGACTATAGAAGAAAGTAGACCTTGGTGCCTTTATTATTCTTTGCAGCACTGGAGTATTTTAGTTTGCTTATGCACTGTGCAATCTTAGAGCCAACATCAATATGATGCCACTTGCAGTCTATAACCAGATGGGCTTGGGAGCCCCCAGATCCACTACTATTAAGTTATTCATGGATGATCACATTGCCAAAAAGCTCATATGGATATTGTATGATGTTTTAGTAAAGTTAAATTCTTCATCTTGCCGGCTGACTTTGTCATTCTAGACGGCAAAGTTAATTTTGAGGTGCCCATTATACTTGGGCGACCATTCCTTACTCCGGGAAGAGCACTGGTGGATATGCAATGGGGTGAGTTGAGATTCAGGATGAATGACAAAGAGGTCACCTTTAATACCCTCAGTACTAGGGCTGACTCCCGATTCGATTTGATTCGATTCGAATCAAAATGAATTGAATTGAATCAAATCAAAAACCTATATCTGATTCAAATGATTTGAGAGGATGATAATCGTTCGATTCGATTTGAATCAATTCAATTTTGAAATAGATTGAAATTGAATCAAAAGTTTTAAAAAATATATAAATATAATAATATATTATAAAATATTTATAAAATTTAAAGTTTAGCTTAATAAAATATTTATTTATTATTTCACTATGTCTTTTAAAATTCTTATGTAGATACACATGAAATTATCCCTTTAGCTTCTGCGGAGGATGAGATGAATGAACAGGACAATAGTGACAATGATGAGTACGACGGTGAATATTTGGCTTCTGCTTTGAATTAGAACATGTTTGAAATTTGTTCAATTTAAAATTGTGTACTTTAATCTAGGAGTTTGAATATTATTAATTTAAATATTATACTTTTAAATTTGTAGAATAGGAATCAGACTTAATTGAATCAATCGAATAAACAAGTTTTAAAACTGTTTAGGTATTAAATTAATTAAATCTAAATTCAAAGGTATTCAAATCGAATAGGACAGGTACTTTGTGGAGGTGGTTGATTTTTCTAAGATGCAAACTTTTTGGGGCTACTTTTTCATGATATTATATTTTTCCTAGGACCTGGTTGAAACTGTAGGGACTTCCTCCTTCTTTTTTGGGGAAAAACTTGAAGGTCCTGAAAGAGTGGTGGCCTTTGCAATCTTTCCGACCTTAAGCCATCCTCGATGGTTTCTCCAATCTTCATAATATCAGTGAACTTGGCCTTGACGATCAATATCATTCTCTCATAATATTCAGGTCTTACATCCTGATGAATACTTCTACAATTTCATGTTCACTCATCGGAGGCTGGACCTAGATGCCTCTTTTCTCAATCGATAGGCATTTTCACAATATTTTTCCATGGAGTTCTGCTTGATTTTATCCAGCGAATATCGATCTGGCATTACCTTAATGTTGTAAGCAAACCTTTTCGCAATTTTTTGGCTAGTGCTCTCCAGCTAGTCCATTTAAAATCCTGAGGGTGAACCATTCAAAGGCTTCGCCGCTTAGGCTTCTACTAAATAGCCCTATTAACAATTCTTCATTTGTTCCATGTCCACCATATGATCGCATATAACCTCGCAGGTGTTCCATGGGATTTCCTCCACTACTGAACATTTCAAACTTTGGTATTTTATACCCCTCCAATAGGTTTAGGTTTAGGTCTAGGTAAATGTATAAATCTTCATAATCAAACCACCAAAATCTCTTGTAATCTGCATCTCTCTTAATGATTTATCTATATGCTCTTTCACTGATATTTCTTTTCAGGCATGTTAGCCTCCTAGGCCTGCTATTCTTTCTTTTTTTTCTCATATTGATGTGCCTCGGGACCTCCAAGGAGAACAATGTGAGTTTCAACTAGCATTGGAACTATGAAAGTAGTAGCGGGATGCATTGTATTAGGAATTATACTTAGGTTGGTGCTTAGGTTATTTGAAGTCATTGGATCTGGATTAGATTGGTATGTGTTGGGGAAATTTTGTGAATTGTCAATTCATGGTTGAGTATTTTGAGTAAGTGGAGGAGCTGTGTTGAAAGCACTTGGAGGAATAGGACAGTAAGCTTTGGGATTATTACTTGTCCTTGTGTTGAGGTGTTATATCTTGCCTAAGAAAGAATGGACCGAACTGTGATCGGTGAAGCAAATATGAAGTGATGAGATTAATTTCGCTTGGTGCTGAATGTGGTCACAAAATTCACCTCCTTCAGAGGGAGTATTCAATGATGGAATAAGGAGCACCAACCCTCGCAATCCTGGCATGGGTCTATTCGAAGTATTCGAAGCAATAGCAAGCTTAGTTAACTCCTCATTTCTATATACCTTTTTGGTTAGCTCAGTTACTTTCTGCATGAGTTATAGGGGCATCTCTTAGATCCACGTGTGTATCCTCGCGGACATTTTCATTGGCATCCACATTTTCCCTCTTCCTTGATGTGAGTTACGGGTAGGGGAAGGGTTCTCCACGGCCTTAGATTAGGTAAAATAAGGATGCTCTGCCAGTTTGTACGACACAGACCAGTTTCTATGTACGTGTTGCATAAGAAAAACTCAAAGACAAACAAGTTAGATCTCGTAAGCGGAAGTTAATGCAAGATATCACATATAAGTTCTTTAAAATAAACATATAAGTGTTGCTCTCTTTCATCAGTGAATCAATTCTTTGGTTTTGCCTGGAGGTGAGAGAGAAATTAACAGGAATTTGCTCATTTTGTCGTCGTCTTTTAAAGGGGAATACAAATTTTCAAAATGATAAGGTCCAGGTTGAAAGGTTGCCTACGTATCGACAAGGGAAGTCAGGCCATGCATAGTTCAGGAAGGGGATTCTGACTTTTAGAAAGTCTATATATAAGATTAATCTTCTTGAGAATTTTAAAGATTTTAGAATTATTTGGATGGGTGAAACTCAAAAGACTTAGAGTTATTTGGTACGTTTTTTTCTTGAGAGATTTGAAAGGCTAAAAGACTTTTTATCAGTCTTTTATTAAGAAACTTGAAGACACGGAGCCATCTGATAAGACTACATTTGTTTAGGAGTCCCAATGCAAGACCAAGTTGGTTCACTTTGATCAGAATAACACCTATTATATAATAAATAAACGGCATACAATATATAAGTATAATACGTGTCCTAGTAGGAGACCTTTTCAAGCCAACAATAGGCCTCGAATTTCGAAAGATAAATGTCTCGTATTGATTAACCGATTTCCCCAAGATATATATATACATACAATAATAAATTTTGATAAAAGAATACAGATCTAATTAAAATGAAATGTAAATGGGCCCATGCAGGAGTAACAATAAAATAGAACTCGCACAGGGTATTTTATGTAAAGCATACATAAGAAGAATAAGCCCATGGAGGGGCAATTAATAATTCTACCTTGAAGCTATCCTTTGTCAAAGCTCTATTAAGCTCTTCTACGGCACCTGAAGTAGTATTTCGGACTCTAAATGACTAGATTATAACTAGCTAAAGGTCCTATTTCGGGATCAAATGATTGTATCACCAATACATAATAGTCAGATGCAATTTTAATAGGTTGTAAACCCTTTAACACCAAAAGGTAGTCTACTAATGGACCTAATACCTCGCAGGTATTAGAACTCCTAGGTCAATATTCCTTATACAGTAAGGTTGAATCTTTCTCTATCCTATTGACTAAAGTAGGTTTGATTTAACTCAGGTTCTTAAAACGGACTATTGAGTGAAAACTTCAGGTGACTGTTGAACGAATTTGTATCAACCCCTTCACCTAAGAGCTTTAATTTGGATATTTAGTATAGAAACGGCAACAGGAACCAGGACAACGACTCTATCCTAATGCCTAATGCTTTGCCAAAGGTGGAAGAATATGCCATGAATGTCAGTTATAATTGCGGAAATTAAACAAATAACACAAGTAAACAATTAATCAAAAACAAGTTGGTTTAAAAACTACGATTAACACCTTAGTCTCCTTCCAGTAGAGTCGCCATCTCTGTTATCGCTTTCAAAAATTCTTTTTTCGAAAACATTTTTTATTTGCATTTGAGAAAGTCACCACTTGATTTTACTAAGAACACAAGAAACCATTTTTTGAACTTCAAATATCAAAAC
>JBDJHY010914084.1:0-14754 GCA_039654485.1 Withania somnifera
TCTTTGAACCTTGTGTGCTTGCTCGCTATCACTTTCTCTTGGTCCTCTTCTTTTGAGTTTAGGAGGTAAATTTTTCATATGTATAAAATTAATAGGTGTTTGATTTAAATTTTATAAACTCGCATAGCTAATACAGGGGCTTTGAATTAAGGATAACAAAAAAGTGTTGGAATTTAGAAAAAGTGACACAACCTTTAAGAATTAGGTGTAGGTGACAATAATTTGACTAGTGATTATAGTTTTTTTACTTTTTAAAATAAGCCTACAAGTTTTTTTAATACTTTGATCCAGCATCATAAGTAACCCTAATTTCTAAAATGGTATAAAAATAGCCGCCTCCAGCTTTCTTTTTTGTCAACTACCTTTTTCGCGCCTTATTCTCTCCAGATTCTTCTTCTTGTCTTTTTTTTCTTCCTCCACCTCAGATGTATAGTTGGTATTGCTACTACTGTTGGCTACTGTAGTTTTGTTGAAGACAAGAGAGAGATAAAAAAAATCTTTTTTCTTTCACTCGTTCGTTTTTTGTGGTAGAAATTTTTTGTGATTTTAGAATAAATTCCATCAATTTTAGACGAAATTTTATTGGTGTCACTAGAAATTGCTTGAGGGGTGATTTTCGTTTATTTTGATAAGTGAATATTATTGGTTTATTAGTATTTCTCATTTGAATTTTATCTACCGTTACTAAAACTAGATTCAGTAATTGCAGAAACAATTAGTCGCTGAGAACAGATTCAACAACTGATGAGTAATTTCAGCACTTGCTAAAATGTTTCATGAATAAATATATTCTCAGCAATGAATTTAGCAATTGCTAGAAAAAAATTCAGTAACTGCAGAATCGATTTTCAGTTAACAAACTCTGCAATTCTTTCAACAATTATTAGGGAAACATGTGCTTCTTATATTTATTTTTTTCTGCAATTGTTGAAATATAAGAAAGAAGCATAAGTGCTTCTTAGCATTTGCTTAAATTTTTTCAACAATCTTCTTCTGGTGAAACTTTCTCAACAATTGCTGAATTAATTTTGAGCAACAAATTTAGAAATTTCTAAGAATTTTCTGCAATTGCTGAAAAAATTTATGCTTTTTCTGGCGAAACTTTCTCAACAATTATTGAATCTACTTTAAGCAACAAATTCAGCAATTGTTGAGGAATTTTCTGAATAGTTCTCAGAAATTGTTGATTTGTTTCAGTAATAAACTCAACAATTGATGGAAGCATATGCTTTTTATATAGTAATCATCATATTAAGCAATTTTTGAACATATATGTGGCTTGATCTGCTAAAAAATTTTCAGCAACTGCTAAAAGAATTTCAGCAGGTGCTTAATAAGCTGCAAACAGAATCACGATTGAATTTTTTTTTTATATCTTAATATAGGTACTTCAAAACCCATCAATGGGAGAAAAAATAATGATAAGGGTTGACTGTCATGGTAAATGGATTGAGTCCAACAATCATTACATTTTGTGTTGGAAGGACATAAAAATAATAGAGAGGATAGCGATATTTGTGCATCGAAATATAACATATGATGATTTTGTCAACAATATCATCACTCATTTTGAATTAGACTGTGAGTTGAAAGATCTTTCCATTACCTACATGCACAGTTTTGGTAAAAAGCAAAAGGCATTTCCTTTTAGAATTAAAAAATTAAATAAGTTTACGTACTTATTTGGAATATTCATATGAAGACAGACCAATTTCAAGAATTACTGAAAACAGATTAGCAATTGTTGAATCCTAAGTCTCTTATCGTATTAATCACCACCAAGTCCAATCTCAAATACTATAATGTACTAAGATCAATATATTTATCATCAAATGAGATTGATCCACCAAAGTAGTAGTCAAGTTTCTCCATTAAGGTCAACTATGCATGCAACTACTCGATATATTGTCTATTTTATCCAAATTACTATCTCATAGTATTAGATCACCACCAAGTTCAAGAACAAGTACTAAAATATACTAAAAATAATTTATTTATCATTAATTGAGATTTATTCAATAAATTAGGGGTCAAGTTTCTCAATTAAGGTCGACTACACATGCAACTACTTGATATATCGCCTATTTTACCCAAATTATTATCTCATCATATTAGATCACAACCAAATCCAAGTCTAAGTCCTATGATATATCAATATAAATTTATTTATCATTAAATGAGATTGGTCCAATAAACTAGTAGTCAAGTTTCTTGACTAAATTGATCTATTCAATGAATGAATTTAGCAGTTGCTGAAAATAGATCAGCAATTGTTGAATCCTAAGTCTATCAACGTATTAGATCACCCCCAATTCCAAACCCAAGTCCCATCATATATAAAAACCAATATATTTATCATTAAACGATATTGATCCATCAAATTACTAGTTAAGTTTCTCCATTAAGGTCGACTATGTGTTCAACTACTCGAAATATCGTCTATTTTACCCAAATTACTATCTTATTGTATTAGATCACCACAAATCCAAGATCAAGTCTTGTAATATACCAAAACCAATATATTTATCATCAAATAAAATTGATCTACCGAATCAGTAGTCAAGTTTCTTCATTAAGGTCTACTACACGTGCAACTACTCGATATATCATCTAGTTTACCCAAATTACTATCTCAACTTATTAGATCACCATCAAGTCCAAACCCAAGTCATATAATATTCAATACAACTCTACTTATAAGTAAACAAGATTGATTCGATGAATTGTTAGTCAAGTTTCTCGATTAAATTAATTTATCCAATGAATGAATTTAGTAATTGCTAAAAACATATCAGTGATTATTGAAATGAATCCTTATATCTCTCATTCTAGTAGATCACCATCAAGTCCAATCCCAAGTACGATAAGATAACAAAAATGTACCATAAAATATAATGTGATTTATACAATGAATTAATAGTAAAACTATAAATAAAATATGATTGGATAGTATGAATATCTTCAGCAATTGCTGAAGATGGAAAACCAATTGGTGAAAGTTTTCAGTAACTACTGAAGACAGATCCAGAATAATCAAGTCCAAACATAAGTCCAAAGTGAAATCCTGTAATATGCCAAAACAACTCTATTCATTATTAAATGTGATTGATCTAAGTAACAATAGATCCAGAATAACCATTGTATTATATAAAATTAAATTTTACATCAAACAATAATAGTAGAATCATATTTCAATTAGCTATATACAAATATATTAAATCATAAGAAAAAATGAATCCACCTCTTCTTCTTCTTCTGCAGACTTCTCCCGGGCTTCTGTTTCTCTCACAGTTGTCCTTCTTCAGCCCTTTGTATTCTTCTTGAGAGCTTGCGTATTCTTCTGATGATTGGGCTGAGTAATGGTTAGTAAGGGCTGAGGCTTGGTCAGCAAGTGCTGATAATCTACCCTTCATGCTCCCCCCAATGTAATAATTCTCCTTTCAGTATTTCTAGAAGAAAATCAGCAACAACAACAATCATTTATATAAATCACGTGAGATAAAATAATTCAATTAGTTTTACAACTGATGTCATCAAGTGTTGAAATTTCTGAAACTTGATGTATGAAAAAAAAACTAGTGCAGTTAACAAAAATATACCTAACTATTTTTTTTTCTCAAACATGATATGGTTCGGCAATTGCTGATTGTTGCAACATCTGAAACTTCATTCGTAAATGAGACAAATATACCCTTAAATTTCTATACTCAAAATAAAAAATAACCCACCAAATTCGAACCCAAAACAACCCAAATTTGAAGGCAAAGTAAAAATCCCCAAAATCCAAGGACAAAAGTACCACCAAGAATCACATCAAGCTTCTTCTCATGCTCACCAATGACAAACTTAACATATCTTGCTTCATGAGGATGTACACTAGGTTCATGAAATATTGAACATATTGTAGTCTGAACAAGAAGTTGGAGATCTTATAATAGATAGCGTGAATGAATCCTGACGCTTCGAGTCATAGAACTTAACTGGACACAACTCTAGACTTTCATTGGTGGTATTCTCTACTGTGACTGAACCAACAACAGATACAATTCCCCATTAATGTCGTTCAAATGAATTCTCTTAAAGCATTCTTCAACAAAGTGGTCCAACATCGTAATAACTGTTATTGCCAAACAATTATGGTCCAATGCCATAATCATTCAGAAATTATTTAAAAATAACAGTTATTATTACATCTCTGGTCTAGCACCACCCTTTTGGAGAAGTCATCTAATCCATGGTATGTAAAAACTGTAACTGTTGTTGATTCAGTTGCAGTAGAGATTATCACCGATAAAACCCTGCAGTTGTGGTTAATTAAGATCTTTGACTCGAAACTTGAGAATTGATTCACAATATCTCTGATAAAATATCTAACTACTTGTTCAGACGTGCAAATATGTTCAACCATTCATGAACTTTTTGTATATCTTCATGGAACAAGAAATATTAAGTTTGTCATCGGTGAGCAAGAAGAAAAAGCTTAATGCGATTCTTAGTTGTGCTCGGGTCTTTGGGTTTAGGTTTTTTCCCTTCAAATTTGAGTTATCCTGAGTTTGAATTTGGTGTGATATTTTTTTATTTTGAGTAAAAAATATTAGGGGTATATTTGTCTCATTTTCGAATGAAGTTCTAGCAATTGCAACATTCAGCAATTGATAAAGCACATCTATTTGAGAAAAAAATAGTACTTGTGTACATGTCTCATCAGACTGCACTAGTTTGCTTTCCTTGATGAAGCAACTTCCTAGGAAGAGTAATTTTCTTCAGCAATTGGTGAATATTCCTCAACAATTGATGCATAACTATAACAGTTGATGCATCACCTCAGCAGTTGCTTCAGTATTTAATGTTAATTTATTTTTTAAATTTCTTATATACTAATTATTTATATTATTCACTTTTAGCTTTTGCTGGAACTGCAGCAGTTGTAGTTTAGCAATTGCTGGGGAGTTTTCAACAATTGTTATATGGAAATACAACAAGATACTTCAGTGAAAGTGAATAATCAGACATCAGTTAGTTTAATAGATAATTTAAAATAAATAAGAAAATCAAACTCCTATAGTTTACAGAACATGTATCTAACTATTATTTTTTTCTGAAACATGATATGGTTCGGCAATTGCTAGACTTTCATGCAGCAGTTACTTAAGTTTCAACAATTGCTAAATGAACTTGGTGAGATTTTGCTTAAGGAGTTGCTGAATATTTGTGTGAATGTGGTGGAGTAAGGTAGACTTTTATCGAAGGTATTTTTCTATAAATTATGATCTCGTCTAGTTTAGAATGATACATTTTTAGACTTTTATTATCCTTTAAAATATCATCAGGCAGCTTGTCAAGACGATAGAGGAGCAAGTAGTATGAATTGTTGAAGTAAGATGACTTGTATCAAGATTAGAAAGCGACGAAGAGTTCTCAAAATCAGTTTGAGGATAATTTCCTTTCATAGCCTTCATCGATCCTCCAAATTTAATTATTTCTCACCATCGATTAGTATATAAATTTCAGTAAACAACTTTTTTCCCTGTCGATTAAAATTCCTTCAACAAGGCAGTTGTAATTATGAATCATAAATGATTTTATCTTTTAAACTTATCAACTATCTTCCGCTCCACCCTCATAGAAAAAAATATTCGTGATACGGGGTATTCATAAAGACAATATCCATTAGAATTTCCTTTTGAATAGGAGAGTTAATCTTGGGAATCACATAATGCATATTTTCTTCATGACTTTATAATTATTTTCTCTTTATTTCAGGTCAATATTCTTTGGGAGACAGTACATGGTATCTAATCTAAAATGCAAACGCTCCGTATGTAAGAATACCATATTAATTAATACCCCAAAATACAGTTGATGCATGACCTCAGCAGTTGCTTTAGTAGTTAATATTATTTTATTTTTTGAATTTCTTATATACTGCTTATTTATATTATTGACTTTTAACTTTTGCTGGAACTGCAACATTTGCAGTACAGCAATTGCTAAAAAAATTCAGCAATTGCTGCAGTTCCAGCAATTGTTGTATGGAAATACAACAAGATACTTCAGTGAATGTGAATAATCAGACATCAGTTAGTTTAACATATAAGTCAAAATAAATAACAAAATCAAACTCCTACAGTTGACAAAAACATGTACCAACTATTATTTTTTTCTCAAACATAATGTGGTTCAACAATTGCTAGAATTTCATGCAGCAGTTACTTAAGTTTCAACAATTGCTGAATGAACTTGGTGAGATTTACTTGAGTTTCTGAGTTTTTGTGTGATTGTGGTGGAGTAAAGTAGACTTTTATCGGATGCATTTTTCTATAAATTGCAATCTCTTTGGTTTAGAATGATACACTTTTAGGCTTTTATTATCCTCTAAAAATCTACAAGTATCTTGTCGAGGCGATAGAGGAGCAAGTAATATGAATTTTCAAAATAAGTATGACCTGTATCAAACTTAGACATAGATAAAGAGCTCTCAAAACCAGTTTGAGGATAATTCCCTTTCATATCCTACTATCGATCATCCAAATTTAATTATTTCTCACCATCAAATCGATTAGTTTATTAATTTTAGTAAACAAATATTTTTTCCTGTCGATTAAAATTTCTTCTGCAAGGTGTTATAGTTATGAATCATACGTGATTTTATCTTTTAAACTTCCGCAATGATCGTAGGCAGTTTTACCTGTCGAAAAGCCACTTAACTTGTATTAATTAGCTTTATTTTGAGTATAATTGTATAGTATGTGATGGTTTTGTAGTGATTATGTTGAAATACCTCTAACCGATGTGATTAGCAGCTTTTTCAGGATATTATGAAAATATGGGAGAAAACCAGTGAAGAAAAGGCAAGTCAAGAAGTGAAGAAGAAGTTCCAGGTAAAATACACTGATCACGATAGTGATCATGTTGTGATCAGTATCGTGACCCGGTTTGGTGTTCAACGGCTGGATCTGTTTTTAATTGGGCTTATTAAGGGCAATTGGGTCTTTTTACAAAAAAATCTAGAAACCCTTAAGAGGTGTTTTTAGAGGCATAATTAGGAGATACTATCATAGAATTACAATTGGAAAAGAAAAAGAGGCTATCACAAGAGGAGAAGGGAAACCCTAGGAAGAAAACATCACTATTGCACCAAGGGTGAAGACTATTTATACAATTCACTTACGGTATTTATTAAATATAAAATCTGTATTAATAATGTATTGTATTAGATAAAACCCTAATTCTAGGGCATGTGGTTCACACACCATGTATGGATGATAATTAACGTAACATTTTGTTTTCGGTTAATCGATTGTTCTTCTATTTTGTTATAATTGTGTTTCTAATTATTGGCTGCTTTTAGAAGTGATTCAAAGGCTTGTTAGGTTATTGAATCCGATAATTGTGTGAGTGAATTGGAATAGAAGGAGTGCATTTATATTGCTAACCTTAATCCGAGGGTAGTAATATAACTAGTTTAACTAAGACATGATCATATACTTAGTTGCTTTGCTTGGGTAATTTAGGGAAGATAGCTTAATGCCGTTATGAAAAGCTAGCAACACTCTAATCCGGCATAGTTGTTACTTGACTAATAAGGTGACTAATGGACAATCCGTCCTTATTTATAATATCAACCTCAAACTCAACAATCGATGGAACGATGAGTTTATATTAATTGAAGTTCATATGTGTGTGTGTGTATAATATCATTGCCCTAGAATCACCGTAATCTTGATTTATATCAACTTATATTTTTACATATTTATTTCTATATTATATGTACTTTAGTTATACATTACTTAATATCTATTCTGAAATCCTCAATTTGCACTTTTAAAGTTAAGTCTTCATATAGCTCATTTAGTTGAACTAATTATTAATTTACAAGTCCCTGTGGGTTCGACAATCCAGCTCGCAAGATCAACTATATTACTTATACGATCGCATACACTTGCATGTGCCTTTCGACGCAACAGGTTGAAGGGTGTTATCAAAACAAAATTTAGGGTTTCTCTTCTCTTATATTGCATCCCCCTGACTGGACTGGCAAGAAAGGATGTGCCCTTCTAGTGGTCAACTAAGTATGAGGCCAGCTTTTTAAGGCTGAAGTAGTTACTGACTACCACTCTGCTTCTTATTCTACAAGTTGAGGGCTAGACTTTTACTGTGTATTATAATGCTTTGGGTGTCGGTCTAGGTTGTGTTCTGATGCAGTAGGGCCATGTTATAGCATATGCATCGAGTTGTTAATGTTATCTAGCAAGCAGTTACCATGGTATGTGGATATAGTCAATATGTTGGTCAGTGGCGTGTTTCCACTAGACGCTTCCAGCCATCAAAGGAAGCGGTTGAAACACGACTGCAAATATTATTTTTGGGATGAGCCATTTTTATATAAACAAGGTCCTGACCAACTTGTCCGGAGATGTGTGCCTAAAGGTGAAATGCAAGATATGTTCGCTAAATGCCATGCCTCGTTGTATGGAGGGAAACATGGTGGAGAAAGAACGGCCCGCAAAGTATTCCAAGTATTTGGCAGACATTGTTCAAGGATGCGGTGGAGTTTGTATGGAAATGCGAGGAATGTCAATGCATGGGGTCTATCTCCAGGAGGCATGAAATATCGTTGCAGAATATCTTCAAGGTTGAGTTATTTGATGTTTGGGGTATTGATTTCATTGGCCCCTTTCCTCCTTCCCAAGGAAATAGGTACATTCTCTTCGCCATTGATTATTGTGTCAAAATGGGTAAAAGCTGTGGCTTTGCCAACTAATGATGCAAAGGGGGTGTTGAAATTCATGCAGAAGAAAATATTCACCAGATTTAGAACCCTGAGGGCCATAATTAGTGATGGGGGATCGCATTTTAGGAATTCTTGGTTCAAAGCTTTACTAGGGAAGTATGGGGTCACCCATAAAGTGGCAACTGCCTACCACCCGCAAACTAGCAGGCAAATAGAAGTGTCAAATAGAAAGCTGAAGCAAATATTGTAGAAGACAGTCAACGTACAACGAAAATATTGGGATGAGTGGCTTGATGATGCACTTTGTACGTATCGCACTGCCTACAAGACTCCTATAGGCACTTCGCCGTATAGGTTAGTCTTTGGCAAGGAATGTCATTTGCCCATAGAATTAGAGCACCGGGCGCATTGGTTTTTTCAAGTGGTTAAGCTTTGATCCAAAAGTAGTTTCCGCAAAGTGGAGTCTTCAACTCCTTGAGATAGACGAATTCCATTTAAATGCATACAAAAGTGCAAGGGTCTACAAAGAAAGAACAAAAAGATGGCATGATAAACAGTTGGTTGAGCGCAACTTTGAGCCTGGCCAATTGGTTTTGCTGTTCAACTCGAGGTTAAGACTATTTCTAGGTAAGCTACACTCCAAATGAATGGTTCCATTCAAGGTGGTGTGTTTTACGGAGCATGGTGTGGTAGATTTGCTAGATAATAAGTCAGATTAAACGTTCTTAGTGAACAGGCATAGGGTCAACATTATTGGCCCGAGGATGAACATGAGGTACATACTATCAGGTTGGTTGAGGCTTAACATTCAATGGGTCATGCCACGACATTAAATAAGGCGCTTAACGGGATGCAACCCGTGCGTTGTAAGTATTTCTGCTTAGTTTTGTCATTTTTATTATTTATTATTACAAGGATAAAACACCAAAGCATGCCAGGCCTAAATAGGGGAAATATTAGTAACCACTGTAAGTTGAATGATTGATCATGATACATATCACGTCATGATTTCTATCATGATCAATCACTGGAATGCAAGAATTTCATCACGATAAGCATTATGTTTTGATGTTTTTCATGATGAAATTCTTTTCATCCCGTGTTTCAGCATGATAACCATCACATCGTGATGGCTATCGTGTTGAAACATTGGAATGGGAAAATATTCCTCATAAGTAATTTTTTCTAGCCAGTGTTTCACCACAATAAGCATCACGTCGTGATGAAATACTTAACATATAAAATTGTTCATCTTAATTTGCTAAACAATGTTTCACCACGATAAGAATCATGTCGTGATACTTATCGTGCTAAAACACTTCGACTAAAAATTTATCCATGTGACTAAACAGTGTTTCGACACGATAAGCATCACGTCATGGTGCTTATCATGCTGAAATACTTAGCTTTGTAAATTTTCTCCAAACGTTCTAGATAGTCAGTGTTTCACCACAATAACTATCATGTCATGATGGCTATCATGATAAAACACTGCAATGTAAAAATTATATCACGATAACCAACACGTTGTGATGGATATCATGATGTATCACTGGATTAAAATTATGCACATCATTATAAGCATTATGTCGTGATGCTTATCATGCTGCCAATTCACTTCTATTTTGGACATGATTTGACAATTTTTAACTCCACCAACTCCCCACCTACCCCCCATTAACTTCCCTCATCTGTTTTACCTCTTCTAACCCCTCTAAAAATGGTTTTCACCCCCCAAACATCCCTATCACAACACTATATTCTCACACTCTCCTCTTAAAGTTTATTCTCTTTAGTTTTTCAACTTTTAGAAGTCTTTACTACTACAAGATACGTATCTTTTTAATTTCCATTTTTCATTCTGCCTCTATATCATATGTTTCATGGTTATGGGTTGTACGTCTTGTACTATTTTCTACCATGTTTGGTTTAAGTATGGGGGAGATGGACGGGCTGCGGGTATTTTACATAGATTTGTGGTTCTTGTGTATATTAACGGGGTGTTGGCTATGTGACATATCGTTTGACGGTTGTATGAGGAGCGTCATGGCATTTACTATAGTACATGCTGTTTTATTTTGTTTACTGCCATGGTTGTTGTGCTGTCGAAATTTCCATTACTGTGGTAGTTTATATGGTGTAAAGCAGTTACGGATAAGGGGGTTGGTAATCTTGTCTTGACGATATTGGAATCGGCTAATTGGTGGTAGTCTATTGAATGGTTGGGGACGTTTTCCATGCATGCCATGCTGTTTTGGTGTTCCTCATATTTTGTTTTGTTTTTTTAGTGTTTCTATTATTTTTTTTCTATTTTTTGGTGATCACATGACTTTTTTTGTTTTATCTTGTGGACTCCATACTTTGGGTGCTATTAGTTTTTTTTGTTGGTTTTTTGTGGAAGTATGGCGGTAAGGAGGGGAAGTCTGAAGTACCCTCCTAGTATTTTGGGACTGTTGTTTTGATCTTCCATGTGGGTTTGTGTTCCTGTTTTGCTAATATGTGTTCCTCTGCAGGAATATGCCACCTAAATCACAAACTCCTGGTGCAAGTTCTTCTTGTCTATCCACTAAGAGGGCTCGGGCTTTGCAAGACGCTCAGCCACCTCGAGGGCCCGTACTGCGACCTAGGCATTGCCAGTTTAATAGTGCAACATTTGAGGAGCGGGGAAAGGAATGGTATCAAAAGAATACAGTTGCCAAATATATGGAAGTGGATAAGGTTGATCTCCAGCACCTAGCAGCGGAATCCCCACAAATTTTGGCTTGAATCATGAAACTTCGTATGAACTTTATCTTTGAGGACCAAGGTGATTATAATGGCGATATGGTATGGGAGTTCTACACCAATTGGAATGCCAAGGAGGAGGTGGAAATTCTGGTCCTTGGGAAGGTTTTTTTATGGGTCCCTAAGGTGATAAATACCCTTTTAGGTACATCTGATGACAACGATCTTTCCTTGTTGGGCCAACTGGTTTGCATCCCTCCTTATAAACTAATCAGGCACACTTTATACAGCCCAATGTCTCAAGACCGGTGGATCCAGGAAAGTAGGGGTCTGCATTCCACCCTACCGTTCTTAAATCTCAACCGGGAAGCCAAGTGTTGGCTGAAAATCATTAACATTGCCTCATGCCTCTAAATTATTATACCACCATCCTCCATATGCAGATTGCCCTAATCTATGTCTTGATGATGGGCGTGGACCTTAATATTGGCGGCGTGATTTATTCAGCTATGTATAAGGCCCGGACTAGTCACCACTGGCGCTACAGTATTGGAGGGTTGGTGACCCACTATCTTCGGAGTAATGGGGTTGAGGAGGACCCGACTAATATTATTCATCCACCGGTACCTAAGGCGGTGGATGTCACTTTTAGTAGGGGCAGGTGAGTTAGACGAAGGGCAGCACCTTACTTCTCAAGAACGTAATGCTATGTATGAAAGCTACAAAATGGCTTCATGTATGGCCCAGAAATGTTGCAGTTGCGCATTGGTGGCTGGCCTTCCACTGATGATTAGATGAATGTCCTGCATACCCAATATACTTTGAATGATCATGCCTGAATTATGTGCAGGATGGAGCCTCCTTTTCTTGAGCTTGTTGATGATGACGTTGCCACGGATTATGGTACTAATTTCGGGGACTCGGATCAGGATGAGGAAAGTTTGAAAGAGGAGGGAGTGCTCCATCGGGGTCGGTTGATATGAAGGATTGATCAAGGAGTTCTTCACACCATACTTTGTTTTGAATTGAGCGCTGGAGACAATGCTAGGATTTAAGTATGGGAAGGAATTCTCTGATCTTGTTATTTGGTTATTTGAGTTGTACTTTATTTTGTTTTGTTTATTTGGTTGATTTTAGGAGTTTTTTTTTTATATTTTATGTTTATGTTTTTGTCTTGTTCATGGTTATGTTTTTATATATTATTAATGATAATGGTAAGTTTAGTTTTGATAAGTAGTCTAGGTTTAATTATATTTTACTTTTTATGCCATGTAAAATGCAATTAGTAGTGTTCAAGTCACTTTATTGTTTTTAGCGGGGTTCCTTAGTTTTTCTTTTCCCAGTTCTTTTCTAAGGACAGTCCCATTTGAACCCAGAGTAGGTAGTTAGATAGAGTATTTAGTTGTTTTTCTCTTTTTCGTCCGATAATGGACGGATGACGACCATCTTGAGGGAAGATTCATTTTTTATAGGAGTGGGATAGGTGTGAACTCACATTGCTAGTAAATACGTATTGTTGTAGCTAGTGACCTAACTTGTTGAATGCAAGTAGTTAACTACTCAGAATTGTGCGTGATACACAGATTCGGGGGGTTAGCAACACACTAACTACAACGCTTAGCACATATGATAGTGGGGTTTAATTTCTAATTTGCACTTATTGAAGATATAGTTTTCATGTGATACCTTGTGAACCAATGTGCAATGAGAGGTGAGCATTTTTCTATTATCCACGTTGTGCATCGTAGTCTAGAACTTGCCATGAGTGTCGTTGAAGTAAAATACAAGTATTGTGTTGATTGGAAAATGATGGGCCTTGTTTGAACTGTTGTTTACATTTTAGCCTATGCGTATATTACATCATTAGTCATCACTTTTGATCCTATAGACTATTCTTTGGTAGCGATATGTGTACCTTGAATCATTTTATTGAATCCCTAGTTTTTGCACCCTGTTTCTTTAAGCACTATAGCAATATACTAAGAAGGAATGGATGAATTGAAATAAAAGTGTGATCGAGTGTAAATAGGTGACCAAGGATAGCTGTGGGGGTACAATGGCCTTTATGGATAGAATATGATGTAAAGAAAGAAAAAAAGAGAAGAAAAGTCTTGAAAAGGATGACGAAAAGAAAAAAAGAAAAAGATAAAGATTGAATAAAGCATTTATGAGACAATGAGATAGATGATGAATGTAATTGAAGGGAGGGATAAGCAATTGAAGTGACTAAATAATGGGTGATGAAGTTTGAAAAGTGAAAAGTGCTTAGGGAAGTGTAAGTCACTAATATAAAATTTTTCTACCCATCCCTTAGCCAATATTACAACCCGATAAAGTCCTAATTGATTTCTGTCATACGTGCTTTATTAGTAGAGACGGACACAATGGGCAAGCATATGGTACTTCGTTGCATGCATGTGAATTTTTTCTGATTGCGAGAGTTGGAAGCTTTGTATAGCAACAAAAGTCCAAGCATTAAAGCAAATTCTTTGAATTTGCGGGAGTGTGGACTATTCTTTTTTAATAAGGGCACATTTGGGAAATAAGGTATGCATGATTGTACTATCTTACGTTTGTGGCAAGTTGGCCTCCCGACCTAATGTTATGTAAAGAGCATGTAATGTGGTGTATCCCCTTGAACTTTGTCGTATTATTGTATGATAGAAGAGTTGACACTCGTGAACTTAAAATTCCTATACGAAGGAACGGTGATGATGTTACTGTATTTGCTAAGGTTGTGTGATTAAGTGTAGGAAGGTGTAAGTGCTTGTTCGAGGATGAACAAAGGGTAAGTATGGGGGAGTGATCATAGGTAGTTTTACCTGCCGAAATGCCATGTAACTCCTATTAATTAGCTTTGTTTTGAGGGTAATTGTATATTATGTGATAGTTTTGTAGTGATTATGTGGAAATACCTCTAACCGATGTGATTTGCAGCTTTATGGAAATATGGAAGAAAACCAGTCAAACTAAAGGCAAGTCAAGAAGTGAAGAAGAAATTCCAGGAAAAATGTGTTGATCACTATCGTGACCCGGTTTGGCGTACAGCGACTGAATTTGTTTTAATAGGTCTTATTAAGGGCAATTTGGTCTTTTCACCAGGACGTTCAAAAACCCTTTAGAGGCGTTTTTAAAGGCATAATTAGGGGGGATTATGAGGAGGTTACATATTATTTGAGGGTAGAGATTATTTTAAGTGGAAGATTTTAAATAATATTTTTAGAAGACTTTTAATCTAGGGCAAGATCTTTGAGTCGTTGTGGAGACAGGAGAATAATTGTGTACACTTTTCTTCT
>JBDJHY010914192.1:0-15010 GCA_039654485.1 Withania somnifera
AAGGAATTGGAGATAATTCTCGACCGAGTTGCCAGGGATCCGAACTATCGGTCCCAGTAAGTCATAAATGACTTGGGAAAACTACTAAAATACTCTAAGATGCAAGATACTGCATATTTATCATAAATGACCTTAAGGGTCATTACAGTTGTTCCTCTAATATTTTCCATTATTGGGTTCTAGGGGCCTGTGAGAGGGCATAAAAGGTGAAGGGTTGCATTCCCAGGTCTTGGCCCACTGTGTGGATGCCACTGAGCCATGAATTTATTTCATCTGTTACGCGATGAGTATGGTGAGGTGAGCTCTTAGCTGGTGGCCTTTGGCCGATCATAAACCCTGTTTATTTCCCATTTTCAGTGTTATTTACTTTACTACTACTTTTACATTTATCGTCTATATACCTACTGTTTGGACCATTACTGGCACTAAAGGGCTGGGCCATCATTTTGTTACTAGCACTAAAAGTCTTGGGCCCTTATTTTTATATTTGCACTAAAGGGATGGGCCCTCGTTTTGATATCGGCACTGAAGGGCCTCATTTTTATATTTGCACTAAAAGGCTGGGGCCTCGCTTTGTTACTGGCACTCAAAGGGGGTGTGTTCCAAGGTGGATACTGTGTACTTTACTTTCCTACGCCCTTGTGTATTTTCATTAGTATGGTGTGTACTCACCGTGCTTAAGGGGGAGTCATGGTGGGTTTTGTTGCGCTGTTTGTGCTTACCGGCGGGATGGGGTGCCAGGTAGGATGTGTTGTGCTAGATGTACTTACCGATGGTATGGGACACTGGTAGGTTCTTATGTGTTTATTTTTATTTCGTATTTAGTAATATCCTTATGTTCGATCCTTATTCGTGGATCTTGCATACATAGTATCATGGTTGGTGAGATTTGACTGGGTTGAAGCACAAGTATGTTTCTTTACCTCATTTCAAGTTTCATAGTTTAGATTTTGTAGCTTGTATCTATCATGTTTAGCTCATGCAGTTTTATATTAGTACATTCGGTAACTCACTCTCCTGATATTATTAGTTTTCCTGTTTCCTTATTATATCTGTACTATTACCGACCTATTTTATTTCCTTACTTTATTACTCACATTTTATTCTTACCCCATTTGACCGATGATCTCTACTGGGTACTTTGTTTGGTACTCATGTTGCACCTCTGTACCTTTTACGTGGTGCAGATACAAGTAGGGGTAATCAGGGTCACGATGATGTGCGAAGTAGATCCATTTGACTATGGACATTACAGTGAGGTTTGTCGTCCGAGCCTACCGTGGCATTGGTCATTCTGAGAGTTATATCCCATTGTGCATAGCTCCAGGATGTAGGGTTAGGCTTGTCTACAGGAGGGCGGTAAACGCCATCATGACCTGAAATTTTTAGGTCATGACAGAGTGAAATCATTAAAGAGGGAGGGTTATATAATAAAATATTGTTATTTCCCTTATTCTTGTGTTTAAACTCCAAAGAATAGAAATTTCATCGCAAAAAAGTCAAGCTTAGCTATTTTTTCTTCAAGGTTCAAGAACTCGGGTTTCCACCCACATTTTTAGATCGAAATCATCGTAATCAAGCATATGGTTATTAAGCAAGAATTTTCTTTCAGGCTCATGCCTATTAATTACAACTTTCAAGTTAAAAATCCTAATTGTATGAACTAGGATTTCTACCCAAATATGAGTTTTTACATCAAATTGTAATGGTTTACTATTTTATCATGCTAATTATGTTTAAATCTTCATATGAAATTTCAAGTACTTCACAAAAATTATGCCATGATTTTATCTTTGATCATAGACATAAAATTTAGTTAGCATACTAGTCCCACTATTTGATGAACTCAGCAAAAATAGTAATTTTGTACTAGTATTATGCTTTACAGATAAAGTTCACTATTTTTATAATACTTCATACTTGATTTAGACTTAGAAGTTCATAATGTAACTTTGAAAATAAGAATCTTCTTCTAGGTTTACATGAGTCTACCACGACTCATGAAATGCACCTTAGTGTCATCTGTCGACTCATGGTGAAGAGATCCAAAAACCTATAAATATAGTTCTTCATTCCATAGTTTCCTATGAGTCGTGGAATATATATTATGACTTTTCAAATCCAATAGTGGTATGACAGATGAAAAAATCCCAAGATTATTCCTTAGCCCTATAAGTAAACCTACAAGTCATGGAACGAGCTTCACAACTTGTACTATAAAGTCATAAAAGGGTTTTGATAGCTTGAGATTTTTTCACCTTGGACCCTAAATCAAGTCACCAGGCATGCTTCTTATACCATGAGTCTTAGGTCGAATTATGGCACCTTGCGATAACTTTTTAGTTACAATTTTCCAGGGATAGTTCACTCTTTCCCCTAACCTTTCTAATAATAATTCAATGTCCTTTAGTCTTCCCTAAGGGTGATATAAATACTCTAAATTTATTTTTCTCACTATTTTCTAAAATTTATGAAGAAATATACGTTCAGAAGTTTCTTGTCTCAGGCCTAAGGTTTTCAATAGCAAACTCAAAATGTTCTGAAACACTCCAAAATTCAAGTTGTAGGATATTCAATAAGGGTTGTCTTCCACTCTCGTGTCTATATCCTTCAGCTTTAGTTGAGATTTGACTTGTACATATTGAGGCAAATTCCCAATTTTCTTGTTATGATGAGTTTATCCTTTCTAGAATATTCCTTGAGGGTTATTGCTGATTTTAGATAGTGTTTATATGGTATTCCATAATATTTGCATATCCTTGATAGTTGAAGTCAAATCTTATAATTAGTAAACCATGGAGTAAGGTTTTCATATCATGCTTATAATTTTATAATAAAATTGTGGCGTGGTGATCCATGTTCAAAATTTTGTCATATTTGCATGGCCAAAATCCCCATGTATAGTATTGGTCAGATTTTCATGAAAACTACTTGATATTTCAATGCACAAATATTTAAGCTTATTCTACATTTAATAATTGTATGTTTCTTCCTCCTTATTTAGCTTGATTTTGTCTCATAGATCTCCTTGTCTCCAAGATTTTCCTTATAATCCATGTAGTATTGATAGGGATAGTACAAGATTCAATTGTTTCTCCTTTCATATAGTACTCATGTGTCAATTTTATCCATATGCTACACTTGTTACATTATATAGACCACTGGACACATCCAACGCATAGATTTATTCTCTAATTAGGAACATGGGAGAGGCTCTCAACTGTTGATAGACTAGAAAGAATTTGAATAAATTTAAGCTAGATTATGTGTTCTAGTTCAAACTGTAGAAACTCACAACCACTTCTTCTTTGAATCTCTATCATAAGGAGGTTATAGACCAGACTACTCAACTAGAAGGGGAAGCAAAGAGTAGTGAGATCATGGAAAGAGGAAATCAAATGATATGTGGTTGGGCTAGGAAGAGAATTGGCAGAGGGGTACACCTTTGCTATTATAGTCTATCTCATTTGGAGATAAAGGAACCTCATTAGATTATAAGTTGGACACCTTAATAAGGATAGAGTGTGCAGGGAGGTAGTTGTGTATATCCATATCAAAAGAAGGAACTTACAAAAGTGGCAACCTCAACAGGATGCCATGAAGAATTTAAGAGAGGAAAAGCAATTGTTGTCACTAGAGCATAGAACTTCTTTTCTGTGTTAGTTATTTTGCATGCTAAATGTATTCTAGTTAGTGGCTACATTATCTCTTTTAGAGTATATTAAGGTGTGATTTCAAGTTTGAGAGAGGTTTTGGTCAGTAGAACTCTTGTTGTAAAGCTATTGGTATCAATAAATATTTTTGTTACAAAACAAATAGTGTCAATTAGACAACTATTTTGCAAAAAAGGCTAAGATAAAAATATTACTTGGTCAGTTTGTAATTTAAAATATTTTCCACTGGTCAAGGTAAGGATCAATAGAAAGTTAGTTTCTGTTTTAGGAGTAGTATTAGCACTGAATTAATTTTGGCACAAGGCCTCTATCCCAAAAATTATGCGCCACCGTAAGATATAATGACCTAATTATGCATGATGTTAGGCATAATAGATACACCAAATAGATTACCATGTGTTGTACTTTTGGCAGGGCATAGTACACCCATCAGCCGGGTAGGCTAGAATCCATGTCTGCTCACATGATTTACTATTAGTTATAGAAAATCCTAGTGATGTTCAGCTATCAGTCAGTATTCAAAGGGCTTTTAACTATGTGTTTATGTACCTCGTTAAACTAATGATTTTATGATATTTACTTAAGTTTTACTTGTACTCCTAGAAGTTACATTTTTATTTAAATTTTTTAGTCTTGCATAAAAAAATTTATTGTTGTTGTAGCTCAGAGTCAGAATTGTTCGTATATTGTGTAGTTTACTTCGTGAGTTTGTTTTAGACTCAGTATATATATATATAATGTTTAAGGTTGGATTCGTGCATTATGGTACATTCCACATACTGATGTATACTCTACACCTATATGTATACTTGTGCAAATGGTTAGCTAGATTTTACCGTTCTAGTTCAACCTTGATGATTACTCATGGTCCGAGGGCTAGATTTTTTATTTAGAATTTATCTTTCATTTATTAGTACTTTTAAAATTAGTATTTAGTCGATATAGTTAGGGACTTGTCCAAGCATCTTACTTATTCATTTGTAGTGCCTTTCAGAAAGATGTTTATAGTGGTGTTCAAGACTCAATATTATTGTTTTATGTTCATATCTTTTTATTCATGCGAGATGCTCATTATTGATCTTATATTAATTTACTTCCACTAAGGGTATGTTATGAGTAGTGAATGTTAAGCCCAAGTGTACTTCCGGGCCAACTGGTGGTTTCAAATGGCTTGTCATATCCAACATATATGCTCGGGGATTGAAAATTTTGACCTATCAGTATAATATTTTTTTAGAAGGATTATCAGTACCAAGCAGTTCAGCTTAGGTCCACCTACTAGTAGAGGGTTCTACCCTAAATTACAAAATTACGTGCAACCATAAGTAAGCTCTTACACTTCCCAGTAGAGGGTGATACCCTTAGTTCCCAAATATTCTATTTTACAGATCCATCACATGTAGTTTAATACCTTGAAACTCCCAAAGTCTATCAATCTCATGATTTTATAATTCTAAAGACTAGTATAATACATATTTTTAGTTCATTTGGTAGACATGATCAATTTTCCAATTTAATTTCATGAGCTTATGATTCATTGTATTTCCAGCTTCTCAATTTTTCTTAGCATTATTTACATAATGATTTGCATATGTTGTATCCCATTCAAATTACTAATCATATACACTTTGTGGTGCATTGTTTTGTAATATACATTAAGGCTCTCCTTTCTACACTCTCAGATTGCTAGGATCTCCATTCCTAACAGTAAAATTTGAGATGAATCCTCATATTTTGAGGATAATTAAAGGTTAGTTTTTCATGGAGAGATCATATTCTTTCACTTTTAGGATTTTAGATTAGCTAGGGGCTTATCCCAGTAACTCAACGGTCATATTATGTAACACCTCAAAAACTTGAGCTAGAATTTGAACCGTTTAATTTACGTTATTAAGTCTGGATATTATAAATTTCCATTTTTTCCTAGGTTATAAATCATTTCTAAAGTTTGAAAGGAGTGTTTGACATGATTCAAGGTCATAAGGAGCTCTTATCGCAAAGTTAAGTTCAAATCTTTTCTACTTTTGTAGTTTTCGTATCGTTTCATGCATAGTTTAAATTCAAACAACCATGTGTATTAATATATAAAGTTATATAACCCATAACTTTTCATATAAATATCTTTGAGTCAGGTTTCCAAAGTAACAAACTGCATGTCAATTTAAGTTCGGAGAAAAAAGTTATGGCCACTCAGTAAAGCACCCTATTAGCAAGCGTGACACATTGAAAATTTTATGTAGAGAACACGTAACAAAGGGAAAGAGTGCCAGGAGCTGTGCAAATGTGGAGAACTTGGTGCATTAGGAGCTATGACACGACTGGTAGTGTGCCCAAGGTGATTTTATGCAGAAGTTTTCCCCGCTTTTGCAAGACTATTTGTGATATTCCCTTACTCGTTCCTAGTTATATTATATTGTTTTGGGATCTTCTAAGGTACTAAATTCCATGGGAATTAATGAATTTCCTAACTTACCCCTAGATCCCGACACAGTAAATTCAAAATCCCTCATTCCTCGTAACTTTCAAAAGAACAAAAGAAGAAAAAATAGTGTGGTTTCTCTTTCACTCAAGGGTTTCAAGTCTGCATGTTCTTCTAAGATTTTCACCTATGTTTTTGCATCAAATAAAGTATGGGGGTATTCACTAAGAGTCTTTCTAATAGTCATGTCTAAAACTTCTGAATTTCAAGCAAGATTTATGATTTCTTTCATCTAGGGTTCAAACCCCAAAGTTTATAAACTTAATGCAAATTGTCTTGACAACTTAAATTATGCAAGGCTTACATTTTCTAAAAATATTATCATGATTTCTACATGTTTTACATAAATTATTATCATCAAGCATGCTTTAATTTTTTATGATATTTATGACAAGAAAAATCATGATTTAGCATAGTTGCAACTAGTTAAACTACTATACATGATCCCTTTTCATGAATTCAAGAATTTCTACAAAAAAACTAAATATTTATGAATAATTAGCATGAAAATAATATGGAAAAAAACCCAAGGAGATCCAGCTCAATTACTTTTAAGCTCCGAGAATCTAGATATGTCCATTACATGGTATCTTAAGAATCTGAGCATTATGCATATTTTGGGAGGATTATATAGAACAGAAATGATTAAGTAAACCAATTAGAAAGGATGAAGCTTAGTAGAAATTGTGTATCCATTACATGATTATGATTACAAGATTAGTTCAAGGATCCTTAGCTAAAATTTCATGATTAGTTCTAATAGTGGCAAGTTAAGGTGAATTCTTTGCTAGTGTGGGTTATAGGACCTAGACCTTTTGGTGTAGGTTTATGACACCGAACTCTACATTGTTCATATCTTAGTTTCTGTCGGTTATTATAAACCCCTGCTTCATGATTTAAGGATTTCAGAACTAAATATGTACTTTGACCCCAATTAAGACAAGATTTTCTTACTTCGTTTGAAAGTTGAGATAAGTCTTATGCTTTTCAGTTTATTATGATCACTTGGGTCATTGCACAAATTTTAAAGACTTACTATATGCTTTCTAGCCTCTCTCATGATTATGTTTAGGACATTGATATTTTTCATGTTTTTATGCATACACTTACTAGTATATTTAATATACTAACTCCATTTGGGTTGCATCCTAATATGATACAGGCTCTCCTATCCATTCTTAAGGTCAGTAGCAGATTCTAGCAGAGCAGCTTGATGAGCCCTCATGGATCGAGGGTTAAAGTTTTTCTATCATTTATACTATGTCTTTTCATGTCAATTATATTGATAGCTGACTGTGGGTTGTCTTAACAGTTTTACCTAGTCTAGTAGAGGTTTTGGACATAGAGTCATGTATTGCTAATTTTCTTATGTTATGCCCATTTTGCGGATAAATGATGAGTTTGTCTTGATTTCATTTTATAATATCTTTAGTACTTACCATGCTTTATACTAGTAGGTTCATGTATCAAGGGATTTCTTGGGCTCATTTGTGGGTCCTGATCTTCATGTTACATCCAAAGGTAGTCTCAAGGCATGAAAACTTCGTATAAGAGGCCATGGTTCAAATATCCTAAGGTATGTCTAAAATTGCATTTAGTAGAGTGTCTTTTATTAGTGTGTTGCACACCACAATGAAGAGGCCATCACACGTTTAGGAAAAGTCTCACTTGTTTCATGTCTTCTCATGTGTTATGGAGTTTAACTACAAGAAATATTCTCTAACTCTTGTTGTATGTGTCTCGTATCATACCACCCAAAAAATATAACTAGTCGCAAAGTATCCAAATCGACAGTTCAAAAACCAGTGTCAGCTAAATCAGGCCCCTCAGTCTTTGGTTTTACTTATTAATCCAGCCATAACCCCAATTCTTATTTATTTATGAGTTGTTTTAGTCTAAAGGGAGCAGTAGTAGTAGATTAGGATAATTTCATGGTAGACCCTAAAGCTATAAATAAAGTAGCATCCTATGGTAGAATGATCATAAAGGTAGAATTATGAGGTCAGAAGTATACAAGTGAGTGGGATATAACTTATGATTAAGGCGTGTAGTAAGATGTGAGGTGATTTTTCGTGAATTGTGGGATGGTATGTTCTTAATTATTTACTAAGGAGAAGATTTAGTATAGTAAGGTTGATGGTTCGAAAAACTTAGATTATGTTGTAGTTGAATATTTTAAGGTTGTGCATAGGCTTTAATCTTTTAGAGTGGATGGTTGAGATTTGACTAAGTTATTATTGATTCTCACAGGGTTGGTGTTACCTAGGTTGTGGTTTTATAGTTGTAAGTCTGAGTAGTGATGAGAAGTTTTATGTTATATGTGGTTAGTATTGAATGACAGGCTTGAACTGTAAATGAGTATCCTAGTATGAGATATTATAGTATGAGGGTGAATAAAGAATTCAATGTATGATGTTAGTAAGATATAAAGAGTGTTAAACTTTATAAGGTGGCATTAGAGGCAAAGAAATGAAGTTAAAAGTTATTTCAGAGGGAAGTCCTGTGGATTGTTGTAGTCCTTAAGGAATGAATTTTTCATTCATATGTACAGTAAGTGCCTAAATTTGCAAAAGTGGTTATTTATGGACGCATTTAGAGAGGAATTCCCTAGACTTCAAAATTTTTGCTTTTGTCCAAAGGGGGAGATGGTAAGATAAAGAACTAGCAGAGTCTTGTGGCCTTGATAGAAAGTAGACCCAGTATAGAGTTAGAACCAGAAGGTGACCCATTCTTACTCCAACATACTCCATGTACTTCAGTCAGAGATAATAACTTATTCCTATCATATGTATTCATGCCATGCTAAAATATATTATATGGTTCATTTCCCTTAAGTAGATCTACATCCATGTTCAGTTCCTACAATTTTAAGGAGAATCATTCCAGACAGTGATCCTAGTCCTACTCATGACTTGGTCATTTATCTAATTCGTAGAATCATCTATAAGGTTTTTAGTATCATCTAGAAGTTCAACTTACATTATACCTCAATTGTACGGTCTTACTCATGACAGAAAAGTCCATCTATCTCGTGAATTTAGCTACAAATTTTTTTAGTATGATTCAGGAATCAAGCTTCTATTATATCTCAGTTGCACAGCCTGTTGAATTTTATTTTCTAACCCTTTTATTCCTTAATATTTAGTTGTGTGATATTCATATTCATGCCTCTTAGTATGTTAAGTCCAATGGACTCAAGACCTTATGATAGCCCAACAAGACTAACATATCCATGTCATGCCATGTATAAGCTTAGTGAAAAATCCTCTTAAATGGTTCTTGCTTATGACCCTGTCTACTCTAAACCCTAAGTGCATCTATCTATGATTGTAAAGGAAAATTATGTCATGATTATGCTCAAGACTTTCCTTCTCATGACGTAGTAACATAGTTAGTTTATGATGTCAATTATAGATTTTTTAGTATGATTTATAGATCGAGTTCATAATATACTCTATTTATTCAGTCTATTTCATGACATTGATATTCAGATCCTATCTTGACTGGCAAAATTGCAATAATGATGTATCCATTTGCAGTAGTGATGTGATATTCATTTTAGACTTCATTTACGAGTTTCAAAGTTAGACCTTGGTATGAAACTTCTATAGTTTATATATTATCATGTTTTATTTCCTTTCAATGACCCATTTATCTAGTGGTAAATGGTAGTGAAAAAAGTTGAGTAAAAGCTAAAATGAAAGACAGTGTATGCCCAGTCAGTAATAGTTTTGGTGTTCCTTTGTCACATAAGTTGTAAAGTGTTCTAGTAGTGAATGTGTAGAGTTATTGATTTCAATAATGTTAAAAAGATCCCTAGATGGTTTAGTTTTAGATTTGAGGAAGTCATAAAGTGAGAATATTAATAATCTTGAATATTGTATTAATCAGTATGTAACAAATTATAATATGTGATTAGTGACTGCTAGTCGATTAGATCCTAAGGTTGATTGATAGAGGGGATAAGAAGATATAATGTTCTTATGGATATAGAATATGGTATTAATGGATAATACTAGCATTATTACATTTAAGATCGTACCTTATACTGGGTATGTCTTGAACAGAGTAAGTCATGTAGATATACTTAGCCCTGATAAATTTTGAGTAGGATGTCCTCAAGATAATTTAAAGCTGCAGTTAGTGAAGTGTAGTAGTTTATAAGGAGAGCATGCTGGTGAAATATAGTTAGGCTTGAAATTAACATATGAGTTTTACTGTTGTTTCCTGCCTTACATTGTCAGGTTCCATATTACACAGTTCTTATAGCCCAATAACTCAGACCAGAAATCAGACAGACAAACTTAGAAATTTTCTTTATTTTCTCCTAGTTTTACTCCCCTAAGATATCATGTTTATGCCCATCCTATATGATTACTTCGGTCCAGTCATGTTTAGTTGAGTTCTTACTCTTAGATGAATTAGTTCCATCCATGGTATGTGCTCAGTAATAGAAATTAGTTTTATGTTAAGAGTTACCATCTTTTGAGCCCAGGCTAGATGGATAAATTACTCTGATCATGTTAACAGCTCTTATATTAAAGGGTCCATATGACTCGTGCTCTTGATTATTTCCCTCAGTGTATCAATAAGTTCCTTTTGGGAAAGATGTCTAAAGTAATGATTTCACCTTATAAAATTAAGTATATGATCTTATGTCTTCAAACTATCCATGCTAGTGTCTTCCACTCTCAGCTCATCCTCATGCACTCCTTTGTAGCTAAATAAAGTCTTTTACTATTGTACAATTCAGTATACAAGTGTAGACATATACATGATATGATAGTATGCTCAAATTCAGCTCAATTCAACTAGTTGTTTCTGGTTATATCCGATATTTACACCCATGTCTCAGATTGATACGACCCTTCATAGTTGACTCCTCATAAAATAGCATGCTCTATCTCATCTTATATTATGTCTTACTCCATGCATTCTTTCCAACATCATTCAGTCACATCTAATTCTGTTATATCAGTTGGTTAGTGTAATGTACATGACCAGTATACAGTCAGCCAACCTTATCATGTATATCATGTTTATATTCATGTTTAGTCATGCTCATTCCCTGTAAAATGAAATGTCGCGTGTTAGTTAAGTTCAATTTTAGTATATAGTCTCATGTCCTTCAGGCAACGACAAATGATCTCGAGGGGGAGATAATGTAACACCCAAACCTTCGAGCTAGAATTTAATCCATTCAACTTAAGTGCATTAGTATGAATCCTATGAATTCCAACTTGTTCCTAGGTAATAAAATCATGTCTAAAGTGTGGAAATAGAGTTTGACATGATTTAAGGTCATTAGGAACTCCTAGGGTAAAGTTAAGTTCAAAGATTTTCTACCATCGTAGTTTTCATGTCGTTTCATACATGGGTCAACTTCAAATGATCATATCTCCTAATATCTAAGGAGTTACACAACTCACAACCTATCCATGGAAAATTCTTTGAGTATAGTTTCCAACTCAATAAAACTGTGTTTAAATCTGAGTTTATGGCCAGTTTAGTAAAGCACCCCATTAGAAAGCATGACATGTTGAAATATTTATGTAGAGAATAAACAACAGAGGGTAGGCATGACAGGATCCATCTTATGGTGTATCACTTGGTGCTTTAGGAGCCACGACACAGTTGGTAACGTGCCCAAGGTATTTTTTTGTATAAGTTTTCCCTATTTTGTAAGGCTATTTTTTACATTTCCCCTACTCATTCCTAGCTAAACTATGTAATTTTGGGGTCTTTTAAGGTACTAAATTACATGAGAATTAATGAAATTCCTATCCTACCCCTATATCCCCGCACTTAGTAAATTCAAAACCCCTCATTCCTCACAATTTTTCAAAAGAACAAAAGAAGAAAAAGTAGTGTAGTTTCTCTTTATCTCAAGGGTTTCAAGTCTTCAAGCTCCTCCGAGATTTTCACCTAAGTTTTTCTATCAATTCAGGTATAGAGGTATTCGATGAGAGTCCTTTTCACTCTCATGCCTAAAACTTCAGAATTTCAAGCAAGATTTATGATTTCTTTCTTCTTAGTTCAAACCCAAAAATTTATGAACTTTATGAAAATTATCTTGATGACTTAAATTATACAAGCTTACATATTCTTCGAATTTAATCATGATTTTTACATGTTTTACATGAATTATTAACATCAAACAGTCTTTAACTTTTTATGATATTTATGACAATAAAAGACCATGATTTAGCATATTTACAACTAGTAAAACTATATTATAATGCCTTTTCACGAATTCAAGAATTTCTACATGAACCATCAAGATTTATGAAAAAATAGCATCATGAGAATATGGCAAGAAAACAAAGGAGATCTGGTTCAATTATGTTTAAGCTCCACACATCCCCATATGTCTATTTATAAGGTCTTTAAGAAAATTAGCAATATGCATATTTTGTGAGGATTACATAGCACTGAAAGGATTAACTCAACCCATTAGAGGAGGAAGCTTAGTATAGAACCATGTAAATAGTAGATGATTATCATTACAAGATTAGTTAAAGTACCCTTAGCTAAAATTTCGTGATTTTTTCTAAAGATAGAAATATTTGGCAAAATATTTGGCAGTGAAGGTTATAGGACACTGGACCCTTTTTGGTATGGGTTTAAGACACTGTACTCTACATTGCTCATTTTATAGTTTTTGTCGGTTATTAGAAACTCTCACTTCATGATTGAAGTATTTAGAACTAAATAGGTGCTTTGACCCCAATTAAAACATGATTTGATTACTACATTTGAAACTTGAGATAGAGTTATGTTTTTTCATTTATTATGAAATCTTGGGTCATAACACAATTTTAAAGTCTTACTATATGATTTCTAGACCGTTCATGATTATTTTTTTGCATCGATATATACCATGTTTTTATGCATGCACTCTCATATTAGTGTATTTTATGTACTGATCCCATTTGGGTTGCATCTTATTATAAGATTATAGATATAGATTCTCATATCCATCCTTAAGGTTAATAGACGATTCTAGTAGAGGACCTTGGTCGGCCATCATAGACCGGGGGCCAAACTTGTTCTTTCATTTATACTATGTCTTTTCATTTTAGTTATGTTGAGAGATGACTGGGGGTTTCCCAGAAGTTCGCCTTAGTCTAGTAGAGGTTGTAGACATAGATTCTTGTGTTGCTAGTTTTCTTAAGTTTCCTATTTTTTGGATAACTTATAAGTTTGTCTTGATTTCTTTTTATATTATCTTTAGTATTTATCAGGATTTATTAATTTTCTTCACTGTATGTTTTAGGTTCATATGACATGAGCTTTCTTGGGTTCATTTGTGGGTCCTGAGACCCATATTGTGTCAAGGGGGTAGTCTCGGGGTGTGACATATTAGTAGAGGCTTTTCAGACATAGCATTTAGGTAATTTCATCTTTATGGGTATCCATAAATGTTAATGTTAATTAATTTTTTATTTTTTATGATAGTTTATGTTATATCATTTTAGTTATGCTTCTGCTCAATTATTTATGTATAATTTAGTATGCTGCTAATTTGTGGTTTTAAGTTGCATGTCCCATCCAAGGTGAAAGTCTGAAAGTCTCATTTAGTAGAATTTTTATTATGGGTGTGAAGCACACCACACTTACAATAAAGAGGTTGTTGAACATCTAAGAAATGTTTACCTTCTTCTATGTTACTTCTCGTACTCTAGGGTTTAACTCTATGGTTCTGCTATAATTCATGCTTTACACTTCTCCAATAATACCTCCATGAGATCCCTTGGACATCCACGATATGCCAGAAATGGTGCCCTACTAGCTTTTATTGCTCAGCCCGATAATGTCACTAATGTTGAGCAGAGATGTCATTCAGTTATTTTCCCAGACGATCATAACTCAGGGAACCAATAGGTTATAGAACCTGAGGCCTCAATAGAAGGTATAACCACCTCCAGAGTTTGGGACTTTGTTAAAATGAACTCACCTGAGTTCATATGTTCAAAGGTGGATAAGGACCCATTATATTTCTTGGATGGGGTGAAGAAGATTTTATAGATATTACAGGTGTCTGATGCAGGAAGTGTTGATTTGTCATCCTACTAGATTAAGAATATAGTCCATCAATGGTATGCGTAGTGGAAGGACTGACATGGAAGAAATGTGGCTCCTGTCAGGTGGGATACATTTTTTTAGGATCTCTTTGATATGTTCTTTCCAAGGGAATTAAAGAAGGAAAAAGAAAATGATTTCATTAATTTAAAAGGTAGGGTTCTATGTCTGTGAAGGACTATAGCCATAAATTCACCCATCTATCCAAGTATGCTCCAGAAATAGTTTTGAACCTATAGCTAGGATAAGAAATTTTGTTCACAGTATCTTAAATATGGTAAATACAAGATGGCTATGTTGATTGGGGATATGAACATCTACAGATTTATTACTTATGCTCAGCAGATGGAAGAAAAGAAATTAAAGGTAAGGGAGAAATAGAATAAAAAGGCCAGAACAGAAAATTTTAAGCACCACTAGTAGTGGAAAAGTGGTGGCACCTGGTTAGGATTTCAGCAGTGATCCTTAGTAACAACACATTTCTTCAATTAGTGGTTCACTCAAACTTCAATCCACATACATGAACAAAAAGTAAAGTTCTTAATCCAGGTCCTAGGTAAATGTTGTAAGGGGAACCTCTCACCCTACTTACAATAAATGTGGTAAGAATCACCCTAGAGAATGCCTTTATAGAAAAGATGGGTGTTTTAGTTTGGTCATCTTGGTCACATGATAAGAGATTACCCATCAGCAGACCAGAGGTGGTAGTGAAGCCTAATCTATATCTGCAGCAGCTTGTTCGGACAATAATATCCAAAAAGGTACTTCAGATCGG
>JBDJHY010914192.1:15020-35136 GCA_039654485.1 Withania somnifera
TTCTAGTAAGACATGTGGTGGCTAGAGTCAGAACCGCCTATATTCCATTGAATCTTAATAGGATCATAAGAGCTCCCCAGATATCGTCATTAGTATTTTATAGGTTCACTCTTTTGATGGGTATACATTGTTAGATCCGGGGGACTAATTTATTCTTTTTCACTCCTTATGTTGTTAAATTTGGAGTCATTCCTAAACAACTCCTACAGCCTTTCTCTATCTCTACACTAGTAGATGATCAGTTGTAGCGAAAATAATTTATAAAACCTATCCAATCACAGTCCTTCATAGAGAAATTTCAAAAGATCTATTAGAGCAAGACGTGGTAGATTTTGATGTCATTCTCGGCATATGCTTGTTGCATTCATGTTATGCCACAATTGATTGTTAAACCAAAAAGTAAAATTTTAGTTTCTGGATGAACTAGCCCTAGAATGAAAGGGTAATCACTAACTGCCAATACGGTTATTTCATTATAAACATTAAATCCAAAAGGTGATTTATAAGGGTTGTATTTACCATTTTGTTCAGGTTAAGGATTTTGAACTCTAGGTCCCGTCCCTCGTATCCATTCAATTCTAGTCGTTAAAGAACTCCAGTAATCTTTATTAATGATCTACTTGAAATTCCTCCATATAAAGAGCTTGACTTTGGGATAAACGTTTTCAAACACTAAGTCTATATTTGTTCTTCCATAGAGAATGGCCCTAATAGAGTTCAAGAAGCTAAAATAATAGTTAAAAGATATCACCTCTTGAGCTCACCCCATGGACACGACAAAGTTTACATAGCCACCAGGTGACTCTAAAAGAACCGTTGGCACTTGAATAGCTCTACTCACTCAACACTCAGCGGAAGCAACATATCAATAGTATATAATACAATGGGCATCTCAAATGAATCAAATGTAAATACTAAAATGAATAATGAAAATTCCAACTTAAACACACTACATCACAATCTGAAAGGATTTACTAGCTGAATACTCAACTACTACTACAAATTTCTAATTAGCCTCAAAATAAGAATGGAATAAATTAGATATAAACTCTATGTCTCTGTTATATAAAAATAAATAAAAAATAGAATAACTCTAATGAACTTTGGCCCTCAAATCAATGAGGATTCACTACTACCTTTTTTCTAGGAATGCAAATAAAGTCAACCTCGAGCGTTTGGATGCCTAGTCAAATCTTCATGGAATAAAACATGCAGGATGGAGTATGTGTTCAGTACATGAAATATAATTAGCATACAGGAAGGTAACATGAACAGGATGTACCAATATGCTCTACAATACGATATAAATCATGAACTAGGCTATGCAATGCATGAACACATCTGACTCTGACTCTGAACATCAATAAGAAATACTATACAAGAATACCATTTATTAGTGAACTTCAAATCTCTACCTTGCTGACACAAGATGACTGACCTCAACCATGATGACATAAGTTGAACACTACCACCATGCTAATAGACTTCATACTTAACACTACAACACTGACACACTTCATACTAGACAAATGGACATATTTAATAAATCAAGTATTGAACAACTCTTCCAAGAGTATAGTACCTAACATTAACTTAGTGAATCTAAAAAAATCGGGTCTAAATCATAATACCGAGTTGGGAAAAAATATCATCCTATGGTTGGCAACATAATTTATGGGATAGGGTATTTAAACCAAATCCATCTGGTGCTAATACAACTTTTAAAACATAACTACCACTATTTTCTCTTAACTTGTCTAGTGAAAATATTTTTAATAAACAACTGATCAAATAACATGTCTTAGCCTCTTGGGGAAAATAAATCTAATTGACATTGGCTCATTACTTCATAAGCATATTCATTCTTCACAAAACATTCTTATTCTTTCTCAACCTATAATTCAGGTATTAAAACATTTTAAAAAGATTTCTGACTTTGAATCGGGCTTAAATATTTATAAAATCCAAAACTTCAAGATACTTCTTACTAGCTTTGAAACATGCTTAATACTTCATAGAAATCAAGTAAAATCAACAATTTATGACTTTTGATATAAAAATAAATAATATTGAAAAAAATCTCAATTTATGCAAAACTTATCAAGGTTCATGTTTTTATCACAATTCTAGTAACATGACTCCATAACTCGAGGAACATGCAACTTCATAACCTATAACTCACAAGGACATAAAACTCCATAAACTCTAACTCATTGGGACGTGAAAATTTACAAATATTATGTATACTTCATGAAAGTACTAAATAACCATAAAGGAACATGTAAGGAGGAGTAATTGCAACATACAAGATAAGTGAGAAACCTTAGCAATTTCTATTATGAAACTTTTAACTTAAAACTCGGGGTTCTGGGAACAAGGGTGAAGGGAGATCCCCTACCCATTAGCCAACATACCTTTTATATGCATTAACAAGCTGCAACTTTATGAAGAAAAGAGGTTATTGAAGCTTGAGGAACCCTAGATTTAGGAGAGAAAGTGGAAGACCACGCTAGTTTCTATTCCTTTTCTTTGTCTGATTGAATCTTAATTTATGGTTTTTGATTTATATAAGTGTAGGGAATTAGGGATGTAATAGGAATATAAAGAATTCCTATGTATTATAAACCCTTAATAGACCCCAAAACAATATATCTTGAATATAAAATAATAGGGAAAATAACCTTAATAACTTTGCAACCAGGTGTGGAACTAGACATGCTACACCTAGATCTGGAAAAAAAATTCAAACGTGGCACAACTGCAATTTCTCCTGACCTTTAGACATGGAAACCCAAAAATTTTTCTTAAAGGTTCCATGTTTGGCATCACGAAACACTTTTAAAAATGAAATGTTTGGAGTTTTTAAATGTCATAAAACACATATAAACATGTGGGTTGATACCTAGCCATTACCAAGATTATGTATAGGTCTACAAACAACATTTCACTCCTCAAATAATGAACACACACTAGGACTATAAGAAAACAATGAGGTACTATATGAACTTAGAAAAGGGGTCATAAATTTCAATTCCAGACACGAATTAATACACGATTAGTTGCATTGGAAACTAGACTTGGAGGAATTCAACTAACAAACAACACTTATTTAATACCATTCCAAAAATATATTATCACTTAGGCTCACATGAAATTTAAAGGGTGCAAGTCTAACCATGTACAAAGAATATTTCAAACTCTAGCTCAAATAGGTGTTACAAAAGATCTTTTAAACAAAGGTTACATCGGAACTAGTGTGTGTCTGTGGGTTGATTCAATTATATTCGTGTGTAAATATAGTTCTCTTAAAATATTCATAGATTACCGCTAGTTTACAAAGTCACCATTAAGAATAAGTATCCTATCCTCAAAATTATTGACCTTTCTACCAACTTCAGAGAGCTAGTTACTTTTCCAAGATAGATCTCAAATAAGGGTATCACTAGCTTAAAGTTAGAAAATGTGACATCTAAAGACAACCTTCAAAACATGATATGATCACTTTGAGTTTATAGTTATGTCTTATGGACTAACGAATTCTTTTACAACTTTTATGGACTTCATGAACAGGTTATTCAAGAAGTACTTAGACATGCTTATAATTATCTTTGTAGATGATATTATGGTTAATCCAGAGGTAAGGAGAAGCATGCATGCCAATTGATTATTGTGTTTCAAACCCTTTAGGATCATCAGTTATTTTCAAAGTTCTCTAAATGTAAGTTATGGATGAAGTCAACTGCTTTTCTTGGGTATGTAGTTTTTAATGAGGGTATTCAGGTAGACTCTTAGAAGATTAAGGTAGTGAAGAACTGGCCTAGACCCACTTCTCCTTTAGATATTTAGAGCCTCGTGGGTTTAGTTGGTTATTACATCAGATTTATTGAAGGTTTCCCATTTGTTTCTTCCCCAAGGACTAGATTAACTATGATGAAGGTCAAGTTCCAGTGATCTAATAGTTATGAGAAAAGTTTTCAAGAATTGAGGACACAGTTGATTTCTTCCTAAGTGCTGACCCTTCCAAAGGGTACCAATGGTTTCATTTTATACTGTGATACTTTATGAGATGGACTCATTTGTGTATTGATACACAATGAAAAGGGGATAGCTTATACCCTATCAAACCCCAAAAATCGAGCGTGATGGCACCTACCTTCCCGACCCGGTAGGTCATCCTAACCATGCATAACCAAGCTTTATAACTAAATATACAATGCGGAAAGTAAATCCATAAGTATAAAAGGTAGAAGTCTTCTATTAACCCCAATCCACGTGTGACTATACATAGCCACTAAAACTAAAGTTTATACAAGTCTCAAGTTTGTAAATATCTATAATAATCAAACATACATAAAAGTAAAAGACAGTAGATATACAGTGACTGCAGAATAGACTGGCAGCTACCTCGGGATATCTCATATGAAGACTAAACTATATGAGGAAGCGATCACTGAATCCTAGCCCCTGAACAAGCACAAAAGTGCAAGAAAAGCAAGAGTGAGTACAAAATAATGACACTCAGCACCGTCCCCGGCTAGCTAAATATAAAGAGAAAACAATAATTCTTAATATCCAAATCAATCCTCCAAATACTACAACCTGTAAACAGTTTATATACAATAGCCCAACAAAAATATATAATCTATACAACAGCCCAACATATCAACTAACAGTCTCAATATTATACATAATCTCCAAATATTTCCCCCTGCTCACCTGGTAACACCTTCAACATATCAATCAAGTATTGATAATCTCAAGTCCTACACAAGTCCTCAATATGATCCATGTATAAATAAAAATCATGTTATGAACAAGTTACCACAACAAATATCAAAGGTTGAGCAAGTTACCACACTTAAAAGCAATAAATGAAAATAAAGTGATCAAGTTATCACAATTATAAGGATAACATCATTTTGTAAACCGGTTACCAATATTACCTCAATAGATCATTAGCGTGAGGAAATTTTCACACTTCAATTACTAAAAACAATAGTGTGTGTTATATAATAATCGGCTCAAGATGGTTAATAGTATCCAGATTCAATCAAGTGGCAGTGGAAGTGTCATCAAGTAGACACATTTTATAGCCATCATCAAGAATCATGAAGCATCCACAACAAGTATAATGTAAGACTTAAGTATCAAGTGACCTCAAGGCAACACCAATCAACAAGTAACACAACTCATCAATTTTTCATATATGTTATCCGTATTCACCTGCTGCAGGAGACAATCATAGTCAAGCATCCAGTATATGTATATTAACTCAAAAAGATACCCACTGTCGAAGTCCACCACAGTCAGGTTTTTATTATTATCATTATCTTATTTCATATGCCTGCTGTTGAAGTCCAATATAGTCAATTTTTATTATTATCATTATCTCACTTATATACCTGCTGCTAAAGTTTGACACAGTCAAGTTTCAACATTGTTATCCTTATATCAAATATATAAGCATGCTACCATAGTCTGACATATTCAGGTTTTTTATATTCCACAGCTAATATCAATTTACCAGACAATTTCCATGACAATCATGATATCAATAATCAAGCTACAAATAAATCAAATCATGAATGATTTACCACGATAAAAATTATAGGCCTAGTCAAGTCATTTCAAGAGTAATAGAGTTGTGAACACCATAAATAATATTAAGGATGCTTAACAATTTCAAACAATACTATCCCATATCAATAAAGCAAATCGAGTCTAATAGCATCAATGAATATGAGGAGATAGTATGACTTTATTCCCTATAATTCAAGCCTAATCAACATCTTCACTTTATTTCTAACACCACAAGTGGTTCATTTTCCATTACAAGGTCACCCATAGTTTAACAAGTCACTTGCCCAAATCAAGTATGTGATTAGACCCCAAATTCTACACCAAGGCACCTTATTTGCACTACCTGAATTAACCCAACCCAATACTTCACATTTCAATCAAGTATACATATAAACTAACAATTTTCTCATGTTTTTACATTATTTAAATTATCCCAATTCAAATCCTAACACGAAGTATAATAGTAATCCCAAATCATACAAGGCACCCTAAATGAAAAAGCAATTTACATGTAATTGTTAACAATTTATAAAAAAACCATTAAACCTCAACTTGCCTTAATTTTAAAGAACCGAGCTACTCAGGTGCTTTCCCTTTCGCATAGGCCCCAACTGATAAAAGTTTACTCATAATATGTCATACACAAGTAGATAACAACAATCAATCCCCAAATGTTGATATTGGGCATTCTAGTCAAACTTCCACCTCAGTGCCACAATGTCAAAATCTAAATTTTATTACAAAAAGATGTTACTCCATACTTGGGGAATCTAATTATCAAGTTTGACAAAAATCCATTTCATTTCAAAGTTCAATCCAAGCTTTATTCATTTTAAAGTTGAATATAGAAGTCCTTATTTTTACCTTCAAAAATCTTCAACTCTAAGGTCAAAATCATGAATTGTTTGGTGGAAATCATGTTTAAGAACATTAACCAGTGATTAGATGTTGAAATCCTCTTCTTTAGTCTTGCAAAGATGACTAGAAATCAAATAGATTTTGAAAAAAATGGAAAAATAACGTGTTTAAGAATTTCACTTCCCCAAGAGCCCTTCTCCGTGAATGCAGAGACTCTGTTATGAATGCTACATGATCGGGCCATTACCCTTCGCGAACGTGGCCCAGTAGCTGTGAAAGCAAAGGCCAAGATCGATATACATTAAGATTTTGGTCCCCATGGTCGCGATTGTAGAGGAGAAAAACTTAATTCTTTGCAAACACAATGGGAGGGTCTCAAACATGAAGGAGGACAACTCCATCACAAATAATAGTAGAACATCAAAGGGACAAGGTAAAATCATGACTCGAGTATCCCCTTGAGATTCGTCTGGAACCCCATATAGATAAATAATATATGTTAACATAATATTTTTGATGTTCTGGACTCAATGGAAATACCAAATCATGTGTATGAGGTCTCCTTGATCCGATACTCGTAAAGGGCCTATTTTTAACTAAAAAATCTAAAATAACCGAAATACCCCTGGGGTTCATAGAAAATATAAAAGACCTCATTCTAGGAAAAACTCCATCTCCCGAATCCAATAGAATCATCGGATTTTTTATCCGAGCACTCTAAGACCGAATGTTGACCCAAGTCATCTTTTCACTTAAACTTCAACTTTATCCCGTCTAAATGCTCAAACTCACCACGGAGGGTCTAAAATAGGAAAAAAGAGTGTAACTAGACTAAAATTGATATTTGTAGATAATGGAATTTATGGATTTCAGATACGAGGTCTTGAACTCTAGATGACCCCCCAAAAGTCCCATATATAATACTTAGAAACTTAAACTCAAAATTCTCAAAACTTCATTTCAAAACTCATCCCATTCCTAAACCAACCTTGGAACCACACTTAGTTTGATATAATGAGACCATAGAAAGGGAACAAAAGTCAAAATTCCTAAAATGGAGAAATAACCTTTTGGTTCATTACATACCCCTATGACAGCTTATTACTCTTGAGAAGAACTATCCAACTCACGATCTTGAGCAAGCAGTATGTGTTTACTCATAGGGATTTGAATATTCATCAAAAGCTATGGACTGACCTCCTGAAGGACTAATATGAGTATGATTTACTATTCGGGTAAGGCAAGGTGTTCCTATGAGTTAGATCTTCTAGAAGAGTTGGTAGCGGATCATCTAGTTTTCCATATTTCCCTGCTAAAGAAATACATTGGTGATACTTTGTTAGTAGTACATTGGTGATACTTTGTTAGTAGTGCCTTTAGAGAGAATTTGTGTGAAGGATAATTTCACTAATGAGGAGGTGTTTGTCCATATATTAAACAGACAAATTCAAAGACTTAGAAATATAGAGATTTCTTCAGTCAAGGTGTTATGAAGGAGTAAGATATTTGAGGGATCTATTTGAGAAGTCGAAGCAGATATTATAACTAAAAACCCATATTTATTCCCTTCTAGCACTGGGTCAACAAGATTATGTGATTATGCTAAGGTTTTAAAACAAACCAATACAGATAGTTCTGTTTGAATAGCTATGGATTGAGAAAATTCCCTTGGAAAGAATTCATTTATGTACTTTTATGTGTGCTTGAATACATTAAAGAAGGGGGAGAGAAAGGATCTATATAAGATCCGATGAGTAATTTATAAAGGGTGTTTGTAAAGGTGAACTTCTAGTAATGATAATAAGAATAAATCTAATCATATGTTTCCTATAACCTGAGCAGTTATGAACAAAGAGACTAAACATAGTTTGAGTTTCTTTATCAACTATTTGAAAGAGATCTAAAGTTGGGTAATGGGAAAGGTATCACTGTGATGACATATATGCAATAGGTAATACACCTATTGAATTTGATTATTTGTTATTTCTTATCAAGTATTTAATTATTTTTATAGGGATTTCATATAGTTGTGGATGAACAAGTATCAAATGGTGAATTTACAAGGTGTGGTAGACATATTTGGTCATATTAAAATCAAAACCGAAAGGAAAATGAGAGGAGAAAATAATTTTTGAGATGCTCCAAGTAAGTTTTGAAGTGAAGTTGAAAGACGATCTTGATAAATTCAGAAAACTTGATAAGAATATTTATAGTGATTTATCACTATCCAAAAGTATCATGGATTTGAGCATTCTTTCAAGAGAATTTCAAGTGTGATATTTTGAAAATAATGTGTATGCAATCTTTAACTAATGAATCTTATTTTCTACACACAAATTTACTATAGTCGTGTTTGAGGAAAGTAAAAGAAAGATAATGACTAAAATGGTAGACATTATTAAATTTGTCAATATTTGAATATCTGATATCGTACATATGGATAGATTTACCTTGAAAGAGACTAAATACAAGTCATAAATATGAAAATTCTTTGAAATGTTGATGTTCAATTTTAGATTTGAGAAGTGGTGTATAATATACAATTAACTTGACTGATAAGGTATGTAGTAATAGAACTTGACAGTTGAGAGGCATTTCATTTCAACTTGCTATTTTCGCATTGTACCATATATTACAAGATCTGAACCTCTTGTTGAGCATTGGTAGAATACCTTCTTAAAGTCTAATAAAAATCTATTCAGAAATTTCAAATATGAAGATGTGATCTGAAAGTTATGATTCAAGGATTGATCCTTCTAAACTTAAACAACTGAATACTCGACCTCTAAAAATAGAAAAAAGTAAAGATAAACCACATACGAATTAGGAAAAGATGTCCAAAAAATAGTGAAACAAGCCTATTCCAATTGTCATTAACAAGGCTGTAAGAAAAGATATTACAAAATAAAATATTTATTACTTGTTTCTGACTTTTTATTTTCTTGTTGTTTTTGAATTGATAGACTATTATATATAATATAGGTTCCTAGATCACAAGAAGATAGAAAAAATTCATAGTTTCTTGGTCAGGATTCATGAGGAAGTAGTCAATCTAAATCAAGAAATTCAAGACAATCTACTTCAAGAAGTTCAAATCAACCTACATCAAGAATATCAAAAAAAATTGCATCGTTAATCACAGTTTGTAATGATACAAATAGATTTAAATATATGAATGAAACCACAAACTCAAGACAACCACCATCATTTATAGATACAAGTATCTATATTTAAATATAAATAATCAGTTAACTACCTCATAGGAGAAGAGAAACTATTGAATAAAAGGAGAATGGTTATATTAGAGAATATTCTGCAAGAGAGGGATCAAAGAGGCGAGTAGTGCTTGTCACACCTCGAGTCTACACCCTAAACAGAACATAGGGATCAAGATCCATAAGTGAACAGAAGTTATCCCTTCGTACTTTCATATTGATACTGACTAACAACATACAACAAAAGCTTATAAATATGGCTTGACAAATAATAGGAGTAAGGACAATATGAAGAGCTATGAAATCTAAAAGAATGATGTAAAACAAACATAAATCCATGACCTAGGTAAACATACTATTACTCAATGTACGAAGCTTCTACTAACGTAGATTGAGTTGATGGGATATATGCCCAGCTAACTCTATAAACAACTAGACAAATAAAACCAAGTAAATAAAGAATATCCCGATCCTAGGAGCTATGAGGACTCACCAATATGGATTAGATGAGTCGACTTCTATCTAAGCATGAGGTTGAGGAGGAAGACATGGCTCTAAATTTAAATAATATAAAAAAAATATGATCAGTACATTAAATGTACAGGTATGTAAGATAATGCATAAAAATAGGTAAAAGCATAACAATTGTGAAGCATGAAATAAATCTCATGGTAAAAACCAAAAATCATATCATAATTCTATAAAACATATGCAATCCCCTAAAACATATTTATCATCTATCAAAAAAATTCATTTAAAATATCATGAATAATTGGGATGATGTTACTATGCAAGTTCTAAACATAAATCATATAGTGGAAGTTTCCCCTAGTCGACATAAACTGTGAAATGAGCAGCATGACATCCAATAAACTAAACCCCACACTTAAAATTAGTCGCCCTAACTAGTAATGATTAGGACTTTTCTATAAAACTAAGGATCCTCATAGAGAACATAAAGAAAAACCTGTGTTAGCTATGCAATTTGTGGGATTTGAGCATCATCCTCCACTAATAAGTAAAAACTTAAGTTTGCTCGATGCTTAATAATTCTCCCAAAATATGAACTATGTTTATATTCATAAGAGGTTTCAAAGGGGCAAGTCAAGATGCTCTAAATCTAAAAGCAGTTGCGCTAGAGCTATTTTTCATGAGTTTGCTAAATCATTATCAATTTCATAAACTAATTCATGAAAAACAATAAATAGGGATTCAAGAGTTCAAGTATGCTAAAATTTCATGAATTTACTATAAATTATATTTATACTAGTTGAACCATTATTTTCAAAGTAAATTCATAAAATCAATTAATAATCATGGTATAAATCATAAAATCATGCATAAAGATCATATTTAAACATATAGGATCAATATGAAGGTAAAACATAAATTGAAATTTATTGAAAGTAGGGGTTTTGAGCATGAAGGTGAAATGAGCCTTCACTGAATACCCACATACCTAATTTGGAGAAGGTTTGTTTCCCAACACTTGGTGAAAATGAGATCCTAGAAACCATAGGAGATAACCTTATGTACCATTTTGAGAAAACCTTAACCCTTTTTGCTTCTGCAACTTCGAAGTGTTGAAAAAATAATGAAAAACAAGTCTTAAGGCTATTTATATTACCCTTTGAGAACATGAAATGAACGTTTAAACATGTATTGGGGTATGGAAAATGTCCAATCTAAAAAATTCATTAAAAACTAAGAACTTAACCTTTCACGAGTACACGGTTTCACAGTTTGTGAACTGTGCCGTGGAAAAGTGAACCGAATTTTAAAGTTATGGAATTTGATTTATGATTCAACGGATTATTAATGAACAGGTTTCACGACTCGTGAAACTATTTGTGAAAAAGGTGGGTCACTAGGTAGCTTTCATGAATTGGTTCACAACTGGTGAACCCTTTCAACGAGTCGTGGACAAAGTTGTGAAATAACAGACTAAATTTCAAAGCTCTAATCTATGTTTCATGAAAAATAGTATGGTCCATGAAATTTTTCATAGTCTATAACCCTATCCGGAAAAATAAGAAATTTCGCAGTCATTCCACGAGTGCCTTTACGACTCATGGATTCATTCTACAGGCCGTGAACCCCTTCTGAAACTGAACCGGTAATTCTACATTTATTTTTGGATTTCAACACTTAGGCTAAGTATTAGGCTTAGAATTTATTTTGGAATATTAAAATATCTCCCTCTTGGATCATTCATCCTCAAATAAAGACACAAACTAAGTGTAAGCTGAAGCTAACTATTTTACTAGGTTGACTGAGTACTATTTTGAACATAAGTACTCAATTGAATAAAACATACTACGAATATACATGGCATGAATGCATAATCATGAACGCTATGACAACTGAATCTAAGCATGAAATTAGAAGGAAAGGCTAGAATTTGGGGGTGACTACCTCATACTGATCCGGAGCTGAAAGTGAATAAGTGTGAATATTTCTTCATCATATCAGCCTCTGCCTCACATGCAGCTCCTTTAAAATTTTTATTTTCCATAAGACTTTTACTGAAACTACTTTTTTTGGAGTCTAAGAATTTGTCTATTTAGAATTTGAACCGATACCTCCTCGTAAGTGAGGCTATCTTTTAGAGTTATGCTCTCTACGAGAATAAGTAAAGAAGGATAACTCATAGACTTCTAGAGAAACATAAAATACAAGGTGGACTACTACCAATTCAGTTGGAAGGTATAACTCGTAGGCCATCTGGCCTACTCTCCTTATAAGTTGATGTGGGTCAATATAGCATGGACTGAGTTTCCCTTTCTTCTCAAAGTGTATCACACCTTCATGGGTGAGACCTTCAGACCCAATCACCTATTTCATATTCCATCTCTCCCATTCTAACATTAGCACATAACTTATTTCTGCTCTAAGATGCTTTCCACCTTTCCTGAATAATCTAAACCTTCTTAGTAGCCTCACACACTAACTCTAGCCCTATCAATGTTGTATCATCAATCTAAAACCATCTAATGGAAGATCTACACCTCCTACTAAATAAGGCCTCGAATTGAGCTATCTGGAAACTAAAAAGTTAACTGTTATACGCAAACTCTATCAAAGACAGGTGGTCATTCTAACAATCCTTGAAGTCGATAGTGTAGGCTTTTATAATATCCTACAAAGTATTTATGATCCGCTCATCCTGACTATTTTTTGCGGATGAAAATCCCTGATGAGGTGAACTTAAGTACCCCTATTTGAAATGATGGACAAGGGTACGTTATGCCTATGGGCTTTTTTGAAGGTACATCTTTCCATAGTCTTTTGCGAAAAGGTAGGTATTGACAAGTAGGAAGTGAGCCGACTTGGTCATCCTTTCTAATATCACCAAAATTAAGTCTTGCTATCTATGGGTATGAGGCAAAAATGTTATAAATTCCATGTTAATCACTTCCAATTTCCATGTCAGAATTCTAAAACTCTGAGTCACACCTCTTGGCTTCTGGCACTCAACATTCACTACTTGGAAGTTTGGACACTTAGCCACAAAATTAGATATTTCCTTCTTTATTCCATTCCACCAATAGACCTCTCTTAAGTCCCTATACATTTTGGTAGCACCATGATGAGTAGAGTAGCTGGAACTATGAGCTTCGGACAAGTTATTCACTTTCATTCCATCAATCTTAGGGACACAAAAATGACCCTAGTATCGAAGTACACCTTCTCCCCCTTGGGAGAAAACCTATACTTTATGCTTTCCAAAAACACCCTTGAGCTGGTGCAATACTAGATAACTATTCTACTTTTCTCTCACCTCAACTATTAAGGATAACTCTAAAGCATTCTAAACTGGAATACCACCATGATCAATACCAATCAATCAGACACCCAAATGTGTCAGTCTGTCACTAACAACCTCTCTCTTATCTTCATCCATATAAGTCAAGTTCCCCATGAAAAGCCTGATAAGGGCATCAACTACTATCTTGACCTTACAAGGATGGTAAAGCACACTCATATCATAGTCCTTTAGCAAATCTACCCACCTCCTCTAATATAGATTTAACTCTTTTTTACCAAACATATACTAGAGGATCTTGTGGTTAGTGAAACCATCCACAGGAATAACATTCAGATAGTGTATCCATATTATTAGAGAAAATAAACCAACTGCCAACTCAAGATCAGCAGTAGGATAGTTTTTCTCATGAACTTTGAGTTGTCTCGAAGCACAGTTGATAGCTTCCCCATTCTGCATAAGAACACACCTGATACCAACTTGAGATGTATCGGAATAAACCATAAATCCTTCAGTATCCTCTGGAAAGGTTAGCACTGGAATCCTGTAGATCTCGGGAACTCTTGTCATAACTGTCTGACCACTCAAACTTGGCATGCTTCTGGGTCAATCTGGAGAGTGGAGTAACTAAGTATGAAAACACGAATACAAACTTCTAATAATACCCAGCTAAACCTAAACTTCTAAAATATAACAATAAGGTATATAGGTCAATATTTCACAATATCTATGGTTTGACAGTAAACCTAGATATCCTCTCTAGAGTAAAAATGGCCAAGGAAAGCTACAAATTTTAGCTAGAACTCACACTTAGAAAATTTAGCATAAAACCGATGTTTTAGAAAGGTCTCCAATACTATTCCCAAATGACCAGCATGTTCATATTTCCTCTTAAAGTAGAGTAGAATGTCATTAATAAACATGATCATGAATGAACATAATAGGGCTTGAACACTCTGTTCATGAGATCCACTAAAGTAGATGGGGTATTGGTCAATTTAAACTCAAAATGTCCATACTGAGTTCAAAAGGCAGTTTTCAGAATATCACCAATTCTAACTTTGAAATAATAGTAACTAGACCTGACATCTATTTTGGAAACATAACTGGCACCCTAAAGTTGTTCAAGAAGGTCATTGATTCTAGGAATAGGATACTTATTCAATATGTTGACCATGTTCAACTTTCAATAGTCTATACATATACGAAGAGAACCATCCTTTCGCAAAAACAAGACAGGGTCACCTCATGGTGAAACACTGGGCCTGATGAACCCCCTATCCAGAAGATCTGCTAACTACTTCTTGATATCTTTAAGCTCAGTCGGGGCCATCCTATGAGGTATAATGGATATAGGTTAAGTATCACAATTATGATTTGTCCCAAAGTCAATCTCCCAGTCTGGAGGGATACTAGGCAAATCATCAGGAAATACCTCAGGGGACTCTCTAACTACTAGAACTGAATGCAAGGTGGGGGTCTCATACTCAAAGCCCTTAATCCTTACTAAATGATATATAAAACCTTTGGAGATCATCTTACTTGCCTTGATGTAGGAGATGAAAAAACCCTTAGGCACAATAGATCTACCTCCCTACTCTAGAACTGACTTACCCGAAAACTGAAACTTGACTACTCTACATCTGCAGTAAACTGAGGCATAGTATGAGAGCGAGAAATCCATGCCCAGTATGATGTCAAAAGCTACCATCTCTAACTCTATCGGGTTTGAATAGATGACCTTTTCAAGAGCTAAAACTGAGAAATTCCTACATACCCTCTCGGCAACTACGGAATCACCAACTAGAGTAGAGAGTGAAAAAGGCTTGAAAAGTTCATTAGGACAGACCTTAAATATCATAATAACATATGGTCTAACAAACGACAAAGTTTCCCCCGGTTTAACAACGTAAAATAATTTATAAAGAAGACTGATAACATACCAGTGACGATGTTAAATGACTCTTGTTGGTCCTAATAGGACCCAATTACATATAACCAGTTCTGGAAATGGTCGTCATTAGTACCCAAAGTACCACCCTGTTGAGTAGAGTGGGTTGGAGTGGTTTCTGATAACTGAGCTTTAATAGAATTATAATTCTTTTTCTTGGTCACTCCTTCAACCTATGACCCGTCTGACCACAACTAAAATAACCATCCTAGCTGATTAAGCATATCCTTGGGTGATTCTTCATACATTGACTGAAGTGGGAAAAGTCACAAAATTAGTCAGTGCACCAACCTAGGACTTAGCCTGGAGGTTTTCTCTTTCTAAAACTGTTGGGGTGCAGGTACTGGAGCTGGTGTACTAGTTGAGGATGGAGTTGGTACTGAAAACTTCTGCTAAGAAGAAGGCATATTGCCGCCAGTATACCTCTATTACAAACTCTAATATGATTGGTTAAATTTCCTTTCCCTCTCCTTAATATTTTCCTCCTCCATTTGATGTGCGTAGGTCATGACCCTGGACAAGTTCATACCCCCAATCAACATTGCAGTGTGATACTCTTTTTTCACTAAATCATAAATGCCATGGATATAGTTGTTCATCCTACCCCTAGATCAGCAATAATCTCAGGAGCATACTTACACAATTGCATGAACCTCAGACCATATTCCTTAATAGAGATTGAACCTTTCCTGAATGAAATTATCTACATTTGAATCCCTCCGATCCCTGAAAAAGAACCTGTGTAAAAAGCCTCGAAGAATACCTCCCAGGTAACTGGAGCAACATGTTCTTCTCTACATTCCTTCCACTAGGTGAGCCAGATAAGAGACATATATTTAAGTTAATAAAATGCCAACTCAACTCTCTCCACATCTTTAATCTCATCACATCCAATATTTTAACAACTTCATTAAGAAAGTTTTGGGGATCTTCATCAACTTTGGAACCAGTGAACTCAGGTGGAATCATATGACGAAGTCACGGACTTTAGAAGTAATAGTACTCCTGGTTAGGTTTGCCTTATTGGTTGACCTGGACAGTGAATGCTTGGGCCAATAACCAGATGGCATCCCAAGACTCTGTGGTGATGCCCTGCTCAGGTTGAATGGATGGAGCTAGCTAGGCTTCTTCTTCGGCCCAACAAGCCAGAGGTCCATGAGGAGGCATTATGATATAAAAGGGTAGATTACAAATTAGAAGAAGTTATAATTAGAATCTATAGCATGAAAAAAGACATGAAAGAAGTGAGACCCTTTTCTGAACGCTCGATGGTCTCTATATTATAAGTATTGCATGCTACATACCCATAAAAGAGACTATACTAAAGCAACTTAAGAGATCCCTAGGTAACTCTAACATTGTATTCTGATACCAAGTTTACCGCATCCTGAGTCTATACCATAACGAAACATGACGCTCAAGTCTTACAATTGGGCCTAAGCTATCCCTTGGTACTTACATATGGCTACTAACTAAAAACATAAAATGGAAGCTTAAAAATATGGATTTATAAATAATAGGAGTAAGGACAACATGAAGAGCTATAGAATCTCACAAAATGGTGTTAACAAACATAAATTCATGATCTGAATCAATGTACTACTACTCAATGTTTGAAACCTCTACTGACTTAGATTGAGTTGCTGGGACAAACTCAAGCAAACTCTCTAAATAACTAGAAAAAAATAAATCAAGTAAATAAATAATATCTCGGTCCTTGAATCTATGAGGACTCACCAATCTAGATACACTGAGCAGACTGCTACCTAACTACAGTGATGAGCAGGAAGACTTGTCTCAATATTATCATAAAATAATAAAGTACAAAATGTGATAAGTACGTTGAATGTACTGGGTATGCGAGATAGTGCATAGAAAATAGGTAAAAGCATAACAATTTCAAAGCATGAAAGTAATTATCAGATAGAAGCTAAATATTATATCATAATTCTAAAAAAACCTCGCAATGACCCCAAAATATGTTTATCAGTTATAAGAAAAAATTTCTTTTCAAACTTCTAAAATATCGTAAATAATTGGGCCATTGCAACAATGCAAGATCTAAACATAAATCATGCAGTAAGAAGAATTCCTCTTAACTGACATAAACCATGATATGAGCAATATAGAAGTACAGTGTACTAAACCCCACATTGAAATGGAGCTTCTCTAACCATCCATAGTTAGGACTATTCTATAAAACTAAGGATCCTCATAGAGGTCATAAAGGCAAACATGTGTTGGCTACACAGTTTGTGGGACTCAAACATCACCTTCACTATCAAGTAAATACTTAAGTCCAATCAATGCTAAATAATTCTCCCAAAACATGCACTATACTCATATTCATAAAAGGGTTTCAAATGGGAAAGTCTAGATGTCTGAAGTCTAAAAGCAGTTGAACCGAAGCTCTATAATTTATATCATATCTAAAAATGCTATTTTAATGAGTTTGCTAAATCTTTGTGAATGTCGTAACCTATTTCATGAAAATCATAAATAGGGATTCAATAAGTATGCTAAAATTGTATGACTTTACCATAAACTATGTTTATACTAGTTGAACCATGTTTTTTAAAGTAAATTCATGAAATTATTAATAATCATGGCATAAATCATAAAATCATGCATAAGGATCATAACTAAACATATAGAATCAATTTCAAGGTAAAAAATCATATTTTTTAATTTAAGCCTAGAATCATAAGACTTAGAAGATTCTTTAAAAGTGGGGGTTTGGGACATGAAGGTGAAATGATCCTTCACTGAATACCCATATACCTAATTTGGAGAAGGTTTCTTGTCTATGACTTGGTGAAGATGATGACTTTAGAAACCCTAGGAGACAAACCTTACGTACAGTGTTGAGAAAACCTTGACCCTTTTTTGCTTTTGTAAATTTGAAGTGTTGAAGAATAGAGAAAAAAAAGGTTTGAGGTTTTTCTATTAACCCTTGAGAACATGAAACAATTGTTTAAACATGTATTGGGGGTGTAGAAATATCTAAAATTCCCTTGAGAAATTCTATTAAAACTAAACTTGATCCTTCACATATGAGTTAACGATCCGTGAAATGATTTCACGATTCATGAATCAAGTCGTACAAAAGTGGTCTAAAATTTTAATTTATGTACTTCGATTCATGACTCAATATACGAGCCTTGAACTGGCTTTACAACTCGTGAAATGAGCCATGAAAATAGATCACTGTGAAGCTTTCACAAATTGATTCACGACTAGTGAATCCTTTCCACGAGTCGTAAACAAGTAGTGAAAAAGGATACTAAGTTTCAAGGCTCTATTCTAAGTTTTATGGACAACACTGCAATTTGTGAAATACTTTCACGGTTCGTAACTCATTTTGGAAAAATAAAAAATTTCATAGTCATTTCCACGAGTGAGTTTATGACTCATGGACTCACTCCACGAGTCGTGACCCCTCTGTGAAACTGGCTGGTGAGACATTTCTGATTTTTCAGTATTTTCTTTCATAGTTCACCACTTAGGCTAAGTATTAGCCTTAGAATTTGTTTTGAGATATTACAGTGTTGAATCAAATAATGTTGAATTTGGCATCCACACAAGTTCAAGTAAAATCTAAATACTAAATGTATGTTCATTCTAACTTTGTCTCTTAAACAAACACAAGAAAACATACTCACTATGGTTCATTTTCTTTAAAAATATGCAAAAAGTTCTATCAACTAGTTCAAGTTACAAGAAAGCAAGTTCAATAGGAATGAATCTTGATTTCAAGGCTTGAGACTTAAGATGCTAAAACAATGATGTTGTCACCATCCCTCAATTGCAGCAAATGACAAACTAAAAAAGAATTAGCATCACTTTAGAATAGGATATAATTGAATTTTCTATGTAACAGAGTACCAAATAAATAATTTTTTAAGTTACTTATGCTTTAATTTGCTACTAGTATGTAGCAGTACACGTATTTTTCACATTTAGAAGCTATTAATACGATCGTTTTTGGTGTATAGCATAATGCTTAATTTGATCAGATTATTGAGCATATTAACAAAGTTGCTTTTGGTATTACATTATGATAATATTGTCTACGTTTAATAATTTATTCATATTATATGACACAAATTTGAGAATTGTATAGAGCCAAAATAACATTTTATTTTATTAACATGAAAATTTTACATAGTGTAATTCTAAGAAATAACTATAACAACATTACATATGTATACTATATCTAAACAACCCAAAATACTAACCACATAGCAACATCAACAACTAAAAAACTACCACAAACTGTACCTAAAGACCGTTACAAACTATACCTATTATTGCATCTAACAATTAGGCTTCACCTATCATATTCCAAATTTTACCAAGTCAGTAGCAATGTCACCGACAGTCAATATATAGGATCGTAGTAGAACGTCTATTCAATTATATGATTCAGAGTGGTACATCTGTTCAATACATGAATCTCATGAGTTTTCTATGAGTCTTAATTACTCATAAGAAAAAATAGTATGCACATAGCATGTGCATTGCATTATACTTATTCATTTGGTTGACTTGATTGTTGTGAACCTTTGTAAAGAGTATATTTTCTTTGCACTTATAGGGATGTGGCTAAAAGGACACATTGGCCCACCTAAATAATATGGGCCCAATAGCAGTGGCCCACACAAATAATGGCATAACAAGGTAATTAATATTTACCTTAATAAAGAACTCCTAAATAGGAGAAGAATCATACAAGGAATGTACTAC
>JBDJHY010914193.1:0-24931 GCA_039654485.1 Withania somnifera
AATGCTAGGTTCCATATGACCTAACTACCTAACCCAAGGACTCTATTTAGTACAATTATCAAAGCTATAAACCCAGAGATAGCCTAAGGAGCCTACCTGTCGTCCGACGAGAAAGCTTTACAATATCACGAATGTACTCCAACTGATATCAAACGATCTCTGAATGATCTAAAACATTCATCAATGAATTCAATATGTTGATACGAGTCTTACAGTGTAATTTAGATTAAATTCTGGATTGGACCAAAAATTGAGCTTAAAATAGGGTCTGCGGGGCTCGCTCGTAGAAACTGAAAATGAATTTCACCACGGGGTTCCCAACGTTACCAGGAACCCGTGCTTTAAATTTGGGCACAATCCTAATACGGAAAGGGCTTCAAAACATCCCATAAAGAATCAAAGGGGGTCAAAGATTCACTTATTACGAATTTACCGCTGGAATTTCAGAGTATAATTCATACTAGGAATAATGTATACACAACTAATGAAGAATTTCATGAAAATATAAATATATAGACATGATTTATTACTTCTAAGGCTTGGAGACATTAATGGGGGAAAGTAAGAAATTCAAGAGTAGTAAGGGAAGAAAACTTACCCAAAAACGTGGAAGAATCGATGAACAATGATTTTGGATTTTTATCATCCTTGAATTTCTTTTTGGGAGGAAGTCTCCACTCTAAAAAATGATTGGGAGAAGTATTATTACTGAAATAAAGAATTGGGGGCGTTCTGCACCCTATATATTATCCTCCTATTGGATGGGCAAGGGCCCAAGAAAATCCCTGGGCCCCTTCTGAAATTTCTAAAAATAAAATTAAGTCTAGAAAAAGGAGCCCAGGTCAGCCTGCCGACCTGAGTAAGCCTGCCTAGGTGAGATGACGAGGTGAGCTGCCTAGGTGAGCTACCGAGGTGAGCTATTGAGGTGAGCTACCTAGGTGAGATGCCTAGGTGAGCTGCCTAGGTGATATTGACGAACTGAGGAAAAGTGAGGAGAGGTGAGGAGAGATGAGGAGAGGTGAGGAGAAGTGAGGTGAGGTAAGGAGAGCTGACGAGAAGTTACGAAAGGTGAGGAGAGGTACACTAAAGATCTCTCCTATCATGCTGAGGCCATACTGGGCTGAGCCAGCCGAGCTGGGCTAGCCGAGACCGAGGTCCGAGATCAACTGCAGGTTTTTGCTGCAGATTTTCCAATTGGGGGTTTTGTATTGAGACAAAGTCCAAATTTGACAAACATTATATGTTTTTTGAGTGGAAAACATATTTTGGACTCAACGAAATCGACGAAATTGGCATCAGAGGTCATTCTAGCAAAAAGGGATCCACTACAAAGCTTAAACCAAGACTTGGAAATTTCCAACTTTTCACAGAACAGCTCAAATCCAGCACGAACACTTGGGAAGTGTACCAAGGGTCCATCTAGCCTAAATACACCATTACGGAGCTGATGGAAGAGTAAAAATTTTGATCAAACACTATGAACACCAAAATACCACCCCAGCTCCACTTTAAGGTTTAAACTTGACTTGAATCCACAAATTAGTGTAACTTGCAAATGAAAACTGCAAAACACAAACTTAAGGTCAATCTTTACTTTGTTTGGCATTCCGGAGCTAACGGAACTGTCGAAATTAAATTACAAAATTATTTTGATAGAAATTTGACTTTGGTCAATGAGTACTAGTTTTAGGCTCTAAAATAGAGAATTTGAGATACTTCTCGATTGAGTCACCAAGGATCCGAACTGTCGATCCTAGCAAGTGATAAATCACTTGGGGCAATTACCAAAACTCTCTAGAATGCAAAATATTGTGTATTTATCATAAATTGCCATGAGGTTCATTACACTATTGCTTGTTGAATTATTGTTTGTAGGTTTTTGTAGTACACAGAGTATAGGTGCTGCTTAATTACTTGCGTGTCTAATACTTCTATCTTAGTAAAATTTTTTGTTTTTGTAGTTCCTGATCATTCTTTATTCTTAATTACTTTGGTTACATACTGTTTTCCAAAGTTGATGTCTGGTATTTTCCTACATTGCAGTTATTTGTAGATTAATTAATGTAGCTCTTTAGTGGCTTTGGTTTATGATGTAAGAAAAGGGTTATGTCATCGTTCAAATTTAGGATCGGGGTATAGTTTAGGAATGAGATCAGGGTTAGGGGTAGGGGCGGTTGGACAAAAAGGCTAGATGGATTCACGGAACCTCTAGGTTAAGAGTAGGATCTTGGAACATAGGAACTAAAACTACTGAAAATTCATAGGAATAGAAGGATTAACATAGCTTGTGTCCAAGTGACCAAATGGATAGATTCTAAGGCACAAGATATAGATAGGTATAAGTTATGGTACTCATGAGGAGTGAGGATTAGGAATGTGGTAGAGATTTTAATAGAAGAAGAGATTAGGGAGCACATAGTAGAGGTTAGGATGGTTAATGTTAGGTTGATATTGATTAAGTTGGTCAGTTAAAGTTCTACTTGGAATATTATTAGTACTTATAATTCGCAAGCAGGCTTGGCCGAGGAAAATAAGATAATTTTTTTGGAGATGTTAGATGATGTGGTGAGAGGTGTGTTGTAATGACCCTCAATGTTATTTTTATATTTTTAGCATAATTTACCATTTTTCTCTTTCATGTAGCTGGAATATGTCAAACTAAATTTGGTTTTGTAGTTGGTTTTATAATAAAAAGGAAAATTTTGTGTTTTTAGAAGATTCTTGGTTTTAAGGCGTAAGATTTAGAAATAGTAGACTTTTGTCAACATTGGAGTTCAGAGTCTCAGATGGAAAATCCGTATGTTTCAATAGCTTTTAGATGTGAAATTTGGTTTAGGAAGAACCTAATTTTTAGTTTTAGCCTTATCATGTCGAGTTTGAGTGGTTTTACTAGATAAGTTGGAAGTTTAAGGAAAATAGTTTACTTGAGTTGACATTTGAGGTTAGAGTGCTTAAATTTGAAATTCGATAGTTTTTTTGTTTTTGAGAGGTTAATTTTGGTTGAGAATGAGGTCTCATATATTTTTTGGTAGTTTTGGAGGCATTTTGGTCTTTTTAGTTAAAGTTTTGTTTAAATAGACCTTTAGCAGATATCAAGTCTAGGAGACCTCAGATTCGTGTTTTGATGGTACCCTTGAGACTGAAATATCAAACTTAATTATAGTTGCATGTTTTTTTGCATGAAATTCTAAAAAAATTTCGAGGGTCCTTCCGAAATAATTTTTCTAAGTGTTTATTAATATTTTTACAGGATTTTTCTTTTCATTTGCAATCTCTTTGCCACGATCGTGAAGAGTGAAGTTTATTTTCTTTCATGATATCGACAAAAGGGGGATACATTTGTGATGGTTCATGGCTTCATACTTCATATTCACAGTCAAGACGCCCACACTCGTAAAGAATTGGGAGCAAGTCGGGTTGGGTTAAGTCTTCATGACCGAAACCAGACCCTCTATGATTCCAACGGTTCTTATTTGGGTGTATGTGATCGCGGTCAGCATGTCGCAATTGCAAAGAGGAGCACTTGGGAGAATTGAGGTTTTAAACCCTGAATTTTTTCATTGATTTCAAAGGGTGATCTTTCTTTACTCATTTTGGAAGGAACAAAAATATGGGTATCAAGATTTAACAACTGGGTAATGATTTTTAACCCCATTTCATCAATTAGTAACAACTTTATGATTATTTTTACCTTAAAATTTGAACATTTCAAGCTAAAAATGGAGGTTTTATCAAGAACTCAAAAATTAGATTCTAATGGTTTTGAGCCTAAAAATTATTAGGATATTGATGCAATTTGATAATTATATTTTCCAAATGATAGGTAACATGTTTTGAAATAAAATTTTAGTTTTACACTTGTGGGCTAGGGAAATTTTTTCAAATAATCATTAAAATATTGCATTATGAGTATTGATTGTTGTATATCTTGTGTGTAATATATTGGTGAGTAGATCGTGCAATTTAGAGTCATTTTGGAAAAGGAAAAACAAAGAAGTGAATATTTTCTTTGATTTTTTTAGGCAAGTTGAGGTTTAATGGTATTTCTATAAAATGTTTAGTTTTTGATGAATTAGTTTCTTGTAAATATAAGTAATGGGTATACTAGAGGTATCCATATAGGTGAAATGAGCAGGATCCATCCGGGGTACTAGAGTCAAGCATACCGGCTTAAAATGAGGAAAGTACTTGATAATATGATTCCATAGCTTATTGTTGCAAATTGTCTCATTTATTGTGAATTGGGATGCCTTGATTTGGCTTAAGTTATTGAGATTCATATCTTGTTACGATATTTTAATATAGTTTAGTATGCTTTGTTAGTACTTAATTATGATAAAATATTACCCTATGATGATACCTTGGGTTGGCTTGATTATATTGGACTGGAATTGTTTTGTAATAGCCTTGTGATAGATTATTGAAACTGTATTGAGTTGAACTATGATGCCTTGTAGAGGCTAATTTGATATAAGTGAATAGATGACTTCTGAGCCTGTGATAGGATGATTTTATTATAAATTGCACCAAGTACCACTTTCCAGGATTGCATTGATATGTGCTTATTTCTTGATACTAGTGCATGGAAACTGAAATCTAACTAAGTTGATATTTTGGATATCACTTTTGGAAACACAACATTGAAGAAGTATTGGATATTAGAACCTAAGGTTTCTACTAGGTAATGATTGATTTATGGCCTAAGGTTTTTATTATATGTTGATAGGATGCACTGAGGTCTCTGTTGGGCATTCTTCCAATGTACATTGTTTCTAATATCCATTAAGGTTTCTAAGGGCATGTCTTAGCTAGCATCCACCTATTCATGACTTATTTATTGGAAGCAGGTGTGTATGGATAGGACATGCATACATCATGAGTATTTGGAGTTGGATGCTGGTCAATTTTCCTAGCTGAGTGACATTGTAGGAATTGATTACTTGTTGATGACTTGAGATTCATTGTTGAAATTTTACATGAGTTGACACTTGATTAGAAATTTGTGATCCTTCTGTGAGACTACTATTTGTATTGTGGGAAGTTGTGGATATCTTTGAATTGGAGTGACTATTGTTATTTTCATATTCATGTGTTGTTGGTTGGGTTGCTGAATATAAGTGTTTGTGTGTTGTATTTACTAGAGGGTAGTTAGATTGCAGGGTTCTTATATGCGCTTTTTATTAGGACTAGCTGAGGAAGTTGCTGAATGTCGTTATTTATGTACTTGCACTTGTTCTTCAACATTTTTGCGCAGTTATAGTAATGGAGTTGTCCTGAGCTTCTATCCCTCTCATTCTAGGAACATACTGAGATATTCAGAGGTAATTTTTGGTCTGCCAGTAGTCGCTTCATGTCTCATTTATCTTTATTTCATTTTCTTTACTTTTTGAAGACTTTGTGAGACCTTATGTTTGTATTAATTCTAAGTTAGTGGCTTTTGTATAATGGAATACCAGATTTTAGGAGTTATAATATATGACTACATTTTGGACCTTCTTAACTTCTCATTGATTCACTACTTTCTACTTTCGGCAATTGTACTCGTTATAAACTACTATTGCTAGTTTTGGATGACATATCATTGTGGTTGCAATAAGTTCCTTCATGATAGAATTTCAGGTTGTGACAAGTTGGTGTCAAAGCACTAGGTTTTTAGGCCCCACTATATACAAGCCAAGTTTACTATAGTCTTGTAGTTCGACATGGAGACATCTAGTACTTATCCTCTATAGGATATGACACTTTAGGAAAACTTATTTTCATACTTGTATTCTTATCTAGCTTGATTGGTTTGTTGTGTGCTGAGTATTTACATTTTATTTTAAAAGATGACTAGGATCAGAGCCTTCAACCGCAAAATGATCAGCCAAACTGGAGCCATTTTCTCTAGGTAAGTGTAGGGGCAAAGCCAAGGGTAAAGGTAGTGTGGGGGGAGCTACCCGAGTCAGAGGTCTTACAAGAGTAGCCTCTCCCAAGATCGAGGTTGAGAAAGACGAGAATATTTTTTAGGAGTACATACTAGAAGCACAAATAATACAAGATACACTTCTTCAAGTATTAGGTGTTTTGAGATTTTTTCTCAGAGAGGTACACTCCAATGGTTCACAGACTCGAGTTGGGTCATACACTCCAGATCAGTATGTTATACTAGTGGCTCAATATTCAATAGGATAACTGCCAATTTTTTGGGTTTAGGTGGGATAACCATAAATTTTATAGAGGATTCATGAGATACTGGTACGTGGGGTTTGAACTATAGGTATATTCATTCAATTCATATGTAATGATCAATAACACCATACAAATGGTTCATGAAGATAGACCAACCTCAGTTTCGGTGGATAGTCTAAGAATGCTTATGAGTTCTTAGCAACATGCCATGAGTTGTTTTAGAGCGTTCGATTGGTTCAGGCGTATGAGGTTAAATACACAATACTTTAGTTACATGGTCCAACTAGACAGTAGTGGTATGCTTATGTTGACTTTATTCTCGTTGGATCCTTTACTATGACTTGAGAGGTATTTTCTTGAACTATCATTGATAGATTTGTGCCTTGAAGCATGAGGGAGGATCTCACGCACCAATTTGAGAATATATCAGAAGACTATGTTTTCATTACTGAGTATGAGTCCTAATTCTATTACTTTTCCAGACATAAGTTACCTATACTCCCGACTGAGCATGGAAATATCAATAAGCTTATAAAAGGATTGACTTTTCCTATTCATTATACAGTAGTCCAAGCCTCCCAGTTAGAAAGGACTACACTTCAGAGTGTGAGGCTTTGATAGAGTTTGAGTATATGAAAAGAGAGGAGTTTGTAGATATCAAAGACAATAGGTCTTGTTCATCAAGGCAGTTTTCTAGTGCCTCGTTTAGTGGTATGAGTTCATTTTACCGAAATAATCATTTTTTGTTGATGCAGTCTAGTTCAGGAAGCTTTTAATACTTCTCACAACAATGAAACTATTTAGAGTTTTTTTTAGTCCAGAGAGAGGTTCTCATGGCTCATAACAGAGGTTTTTAGGTCGAGGTGGCCGTTTTGGTTCTTAGGGTTTATCCCAAAAGTTTATGGTCCCTACCTGTTTTACATGTGGTAACCTCGGGCAATTGATGAGACAATGTCCTCATTGGGTACATAGGGATACACAAAAAGCTGCACAGGCTTTTTCTAGAGCACATGTTCCAACAACCAGAGGTAGAAGGGGTGCATAATTAGGTCAAGATTCATATTAGGATAGTAGGGGTTACAGTTCTGGTTCATCTTAGTCTATAGGAGTTCAGACTTAGTGTTATGCATTTTCAATTATACCTAATGAAGAGGCATTTGATGCAACATCACAGGTATTTTCACAATTTTCCATCGACCTGCTTCCATATTATTTTATCCAGAGTCTACATATTTATATGTGTATACTTTTCTTGTTGATGGTTTAGATATGATATCTAATGCTATGACTATTCCCTTTCATGTGTCAATTCTCTTGGTGATTCCATAGGGGTAGATCGAGTGAACCAATCCTGTATTATTGTTTTATCGGGATATGTGACATAGGTAGATTTGATTTTACTTGACATGGTTGATTTTGATGTGATTTTGGGCATGGATTGTCTTGCACCTTATCATGATATCTTAGATTTCAATGACAAGATAGTTTCCTTGTGTCCTAGTAATCTGTGGGTAGATTATAAGGGTACGAATGGGTCGTATACTCATGAGAGTTATATTTTTTCTTCAGTCTCGACGGTTAGTTTATAAGGGATACTTATCTTACTTGGCCTTTATTCCATATACTAGTGTTGATTCCCCTTACTTAGAGCCTATCCCAATTTCTAGGGTGTTTTTATGTGTTTCTGAATGAAAATATTGGTGTCCCTCCGTATAGGATATTGACTTTGCTATTGATGTGGAGCCAAACACTATACCTTTTTCTATTCCTCCCTATCCTATATCTCCGACTGAGTTGAAGGAATTAAAATATAGTTGCAGGATTTATGAGAAGAGGGTTTATTCATCTTGTGTTTTGCCTTAGGGTACACCTGTATTGCTTCTAAAGAATATATATGGTTTTATGTGGATGTGCATTGATTATCAACAGTTGAACAAGTTGACCATAAAGAATTAATATTCTTTTTTGTAGATCGATGACTTGTTTGACTAGTTGTATGAGGCTGTAATTTTTCTATGATTAATTTGAGGTATGGGTATGATCAGTTAAGGATTAAGGCCTCAGATATCCCTAAGACTTCCTTTTGAGCAAGGTATGAGCATTATAAGTTCCTTGAGATATCATTTAGGTTGACTAATGCCTCGATGAAATTTATGGAGTTGATGAATGGTGTGTCTCTTTCCATATCTTGATTCCAATGTGATTGTATTCATCGATGATATCTTAATATATTCCAAGAATGAGATGGATCATGTTCTACATTTGAGGGATTTTCTTTAGAGATTACATTAGGAGAATTTATATCCTGAGGTCTTAAAGTGTGAGTTTTGTCTTAGTTTTGGGGCATTCTTGGGACGTGTAGTGTCTATGAAGGATATTATAGTCGACCCAACCAAGATTACAACTATGGGATATTGGTTTAGCCTACTTCACCAATTGATATTCAGAGTTTTGCGGGTTTATCTGGGTATTATAGGATATTCATGCAAGGATTCTCTTCGATTGAGCTCTATTGACTTGGTTGATTTAGAAGAATATTATTTTTCAATGGTCAGATAAGTATGAGGAGATTTTTCAAAAGCTCAAACCTTTTTGACATCTGCTCTTATTCTGAACTTGCCAGTTGAGGGTGAGGGCTTCACTGTTTTAGTGATTCTAGAGTCGGTTTGGGTTTAATGTTGTCGAAATAGAAGGTTGTGACCTATAATTCAACGCAGTTGAAAGTGAATGAGAAGATTTATCCTACCCGTGATTCAGAGTTGGTTGTGGTGCTTTTTGTGTTTAAGTTATCTCTATGGAGTTCATTGTGAGGTGTTCATCAATCACAGGAGTCTTCAGTATATTTTAAACCAGAAAGATCATAATTTGAGACAACATCGATGTTTATAGTTGTTGAAAGATTATGACATGACTATCTTCTATTTTTCACACAAGGCTAACATGATGTCAGATGCCCTTAGTAGGAAGTCATCGAGTATGGATAGTTTTCTTCTATGTGAGTTAACGAGAGGATTTTTTGCAAGACACATTCAAATTCTAGCCAACAATTTAGTGAGATTGCAGATTTTGGAGGTGGTAGGATTATTTCTTTCTTGGAGGCCAATCTTCTTTGATGGAGTAGATTCTTGAGACTCAGTTTGAGAATGAGAGTTTAAGGACTATTCATGATATAGTTTTACGAGGTGAGTCCAAGGAACAAATGTTGGATTCTGAGGCTGTCTTACACAATAGGGGGCATATTTGTGTCCCCAAGTCCAGTGATTTAGCAAGATTGATTCTATATAAGACTCATAGTTTGAGGTATTCCATCTATTTAGTAGCACTAAAGATGTATCATAGTTTGAGTCAACATTATTAGTGGTGTGAGATGAAGAAGGATATTGCAGATTTTATTTTTGGGTGCTTAAACTATAAAATGGTGAAGTTGAGCACTAGAGGTTGGGTGGCATATCTCAGATGATGCCAATTTTTCAATGGAAATAGGATAGCAAAGCCATGGATTTCTGTACTGACCCTCTCCGTCCATTACTATGTATTTACATTTCCTTTAGCTTCCCCAAGTCACTTATGGCTTGCTGGGATTAGTAGTTTTGTTCCTTATAATTTCTTTAGTGTTTTCCTAAAACATCTCCAATGTTTGTGAAATAGTGTATTGAAATAATAAAAGTCTTATGCCCTACTATTTATAAAAGTTACAATCTTTTGATATTTTATCAAAAATAGCATGTCAAATTACGTTGAAAACTTATTATTAAAAGAGGTAGGTGCTATCAAACATTGTGGGATAATATGAAAATTAATTTCTTATTAGATTGATCCTGTGTTCCTTGAATTGATCCAGACATGTCGATATTCTTATTTAAATTTTTGGGTTACGGGATCCATGGACCCATTTTTGACCCAATATCTTACCCAAGAATTTATATGAAATATGGGTATCACCTACATGTTTTGACTCATATGTCGTGAATTTGATAGTTTTGATCTTGTTCTATATATTTTGAGGAGTTCATGTTTTGGCTTCCCATCTGGAAATTGTCATTAGCACTAGGTAGGCTATGGTATAATCCCTCCTAGATTGATATTTGTAGCGTATAATTGATGTAAGTTCCTAGTTTTGGGATGAGTTATTAGCCTAGTTACCTTTTTATATTATGATTCTTATTTCGTGTTCTGGCCAGTTTTTAGATATTGCTTTACTTATTACTATTATTGTGTTGGCACCTTTTGCATGCTTTACCTAGGCTCTGGACCATATTCTGGTTGGGAAGGTAGACCTTGCATTTGGATCTTGTTAGCTTGACAACTAGAATCCCTATTTGGATGGTGGCCCTTGGAAGATCTAGATTGTTAAGTTGTGTTTTCTATATTATGAGCATGTGTCGATTACTTGAGATGAGATCACACTGGACATTGTAAATAAACTCAATAATATATTAATAATTTGACATTTTTAGAAAACACACACTTGAAAGAGTTTTTCGACTTATTTGTATACTTTCCATGATCATTCTGCAGTTTGTAGCTATTTTCTTAACATATAGACGAAATCATATTTAAAATAGGAAAATGGATTTTATACTATATTTGCACTTTCTATGACCGATTATTAGAATGGAACAATCTTTTCACATGTTTAGACTATATTTTCAAAACTATCATTGAGGATACTCGGTTTGGTCTTATAATGACATATTGGATTCTTAACTGGGATATTATAGATGAGTTGAGTTTAGGTTTTTGAATTTTTGTCATTATGATATTAGTACTATGAGGATTAGCATGTGAGAAGTTTTTCCCTCCACGGACTTTGACGTTCTGGGTTGCTATGTGGAGCCCAGGGGATTTCCTTACAAGCTATAATGATGGACAAAGATAATGCATGGTAACTATTGTGGTAAATTTACTTCTCAGCACCCTTTTCATTGCATACTTATCGCACTTGGTTTTACCCTTTCAGTTTACAAGGAAAGTCGTGTTGGGTTCTTATTTACTTGGTTGTACCTACTTGTATGGTGGGTTTCCAGTAGGTTTTGTTTGCTTTTATCCATGCTTGCATGGTTTTCTTGTGTTCTTCCTTGACATTAATATACATTTCCTTACCTCAAATGTTTCTTTTAGTTGTTTGCAACCTATGATTTTGTTGGTCACCACAATGGAGCTCTAGGTATGTGTCACGTTGCCTTTGGGGTTTCTTTCACTAATAGTTTTATTAAGTTGTTTGTCTATGGTACTTCTCTACTTATCTTATACTTATCAGATACTTCATATATTGTAAAATTTTATACTTATCTATCTTACTAGTTTCCATTGGCAAGTAGCTCTATCTTTTCATATAGTCATAGAATTTTTTTTTATTTAGAGAATTTGTTCTTTGTCTTGTATATATAGATGTTCTTCGTACTACTAATACCAGGTCTCGGGGATGGATGTCATTGATTGTATTTGATTATGTTCTCTTCTATCTTTCTTTAGCTTTTTAGTTGATGTATAATGAGATACAACTCATTTCTTGTTGCTCTGGGCTAGGGGATAGGCTTGTCTATAAGTAGGGTTAGTAGACGCCATCATGACCCGAGTTTTGAGTCATGAAAGAGTGGTGTCAGAGCTTAGGTTCACTAGTGTCCTTGGTACAAAGGAAGGTGTTAAGTTGATTCCCATGGACCGGTACATACACATCTATATCCTATCTCCGGGAGGCTTCTAGACATTTTTTAGGAAAATCTCACTTGTTGGATCTTTTTTCGTGCATCATGTTGTTCTTGGTTTCTAGCTATTGATTGAATTTACCCCTTTATCGATGATTCTCTGGAGGTCTTTAGTAGACAGAGGTAATTCTCCTACCCAAAAACAAGGACTCTAGTAAAAGGGAATCATTAGGGACGACCGTGAGGTCGAGGCCAGGGGTTTTGAAGTGTTAAACAGTCAGAATTTATTGGTAGCTAGTGTATACATATCTTCCACATACGGCAGACGAAGATGGAGACTACAATAGTATCTTCTACTAGTATAAAGAGTATGATATTACATATGCTATATATGGTGAGTGGAAAGACCTTAAATAGGTACCACACATCATCTAGTGAGCGACATAGGGTGCTAGGCCCCACCAGTTTTGCCACCCTCAGTTGTTTCTTTAATTTAGATATTGCCAATACCATGGCAGATAAAACTTGTATGGACTCCAGAGGATTAGTGGGTGTTCGATAGACTTCCAGATCTAGTTCTCAGGGCCTTCCAAGGGTTGGTTTCATGAAATCAGAGGGAATGGTTTCAAGATGAGTTTTCGGATTTGATATAATATGTTAGTGCAGGGTTAGAATAAGATGGTTGTTTTTATGACTTGATTTGGTATTGGGGATCCTATTGGTTAGTGTGCGCTCATGGATTATAATAAGGTACACAATTTTGTGAGGAATTTCCTAGCTTGGGACTTTGACAGTTAGTATCGACGATATCCTCGCCACAACGGGCAGTTGAAGGGGGTGTCGTACATAGTAATGTGTGTTTTCTTGCGGAGTAATTGAGGGTGGAAAGAGGTACTCCAGATCAATTCTTATTTAGTTCTTGTTGGGCCTAGACTCCATATATGTGTTGGTCGTATGTCTTAGAGTTGCGCAATGGGATTATGGTAGAGATGGTGGGATTATATTGAGTTGGGATCTAGCTGTTGGACTGGTCTAGTTAGGAAGAGGTGCTCAGGTTTATCAATTAGCTAGATATAGATTCGTGGTTTCAATTCAATAGTGGGTTCTGCTAATCAAGAGCTAGAGGTTCATCTAGGTTATAGTGGTTCTTTATAATTTTATGAAGCATGAGTTGCACATAGAGGCAACGGAGATAGGGAATGGTTCTTCTTTGGGTTTTTAGAGTTTGGACTTCTTTTTAATTTTTTAGTGATCGTTGGCATGGAAACCCGATCTCTTAGTTGGGAGCTAGTGTGGCTTGCTATAATTATCTTCAACGGGAAGATTTTGAGATTAGAGGTTATCGTATGGTTTCGTTGTTGGTAATCGACTGACTGTGAGAATAGAGTTTGGCGAAATACTTATTGTTGTCAGCTCAGGTATTCCTACTCAGAGAGGTTCTCAATTTTCTTGTCACGATGGATTGGTTATTCTGCACGAGGTGTTGTATGTCTTTTCTGTAGTCAGTCATTAGTTTTAGGACACAACAAGTTGGCAGGTAGTTGCAGCTGCCACCAGGGGATGGTGGATGGTCAATTGAGTTGCAGCACCTTGAAAATTCTTCAAATTGTGTCAATATCTCTTAAGAGGCCATATTTTCCTCCGAAGCTCCTAGTCTTCCATGTTCTTCCCTCGTGTTGCTTCATGATTATATACTTCAGTCTTGTCTTTCATGCTACAGTGAATTTTGAGTTTTGCTAGTTATGGGCTCTGGCAGCGGTGGTTCATTTGATGGACTTGGTGGAAAATTCATTGTTTTTAGTCGGGATACAAGGGGATTCTGGTGGTGAATTTTTATAGGCAAATCATCTGATTGGATAAGATACATGAGAACTAGAAGGGGTACGCAAGCTCAATGCTCCCTCACTAGTATGTGCCTTCAAGTATTCTCCACGCCTTGAATTTTGAAGATGAAAGTCCTTTTAGTGATGAATGTTGTAATTACCCTCCTAGACTGTTACTATGTCTTTGCATATTTCCTGTATTTATATCTTATCTATAGCTTCCCCAAGCCACTTATGGCTTACTAGGATTGATAGTTTGGTTCTCTAGCAGTTTTATTACATTTATCTCAATATTACCATTTTGGAGTTTTAAATTTAGAATAGGGTAAGTCAAGAGTAAATTCCTTGAAGACATGTTAAAAATAAAATTCTGGGAATTTTGTTAGCTCTAAAAGCTAACTTGAATCTAGGGGAGCTCTTAGTTCGAATCTTGGGGCTTTCAGTTGCATGTTATACTGTTAGACGGGTAATAATTAAATCACTTTTATTTTATATAATAATTATGTCTTTGCTTTAAAAAAATAAAATATATATCTTTAGTGTTTTCCTAAAACATCGCCAATGTTTGTGAAATAGTGTATCGAAAATAAAGTCTTATGTCCTACTATTTCATAAAGGTTACAAACTTTTAATATTTTATCGGAGAAAGCGTGTCAAATTACATTAAAAATTTATTATTACAAGAGGTAGGTTTTATTACAAATAATTTTTTTTAATTTTGATATACTAAAAAATTATAATTATTTTATAACGAGCCTATACAATATCCAAATATATAAATAATGGAGAAGAATATTAATAAGTGGCCACCTCCACTACACGTGGAGGTGGTGGCGGCAGCATATACTTTTAAAGTAGCACATTGACATCTAGGTGGAGTGAGCCAAGCTTTGGCGACCTGTCTTTTTAGACTCATTCCCTTTCTCTTTTGAAACAATCTTGTCGCGTCAGCCTTTTCCCAGAGCGTGGAGCCTTTCTCTCTCCTCTTTCAAGTGAGTGGTATATATATATATATATATGGATGGGGATTTTATAAGTGGAATTCATTTATTCATTATTTATCCGAGCAAATTCAACATTTTCTAGCGTAATTTTGTATTTATAAAGTTTTTTACTTTTTAAATGTGGTGTTTTAAAAGCTTATTCATTTTTTATCAGATTGAGCCCAAATTGTAACATGTGTTCCTTGAATTGAGATCTATATATATCGGTGTTTTTATTTTTATTTCGGGCTGCGGGATTGACGAACCCATTTTTTACTCAAAATATGACCCGAGTTTCTATATAGCAATATGGGTATCATTCTTCATGTTTTGACTCGTATATCATGATTTGATAGTTTTGATCTTGTTCGATATACTCTATGGAGTTCGGGCTTCAGCTCCCTTCTAGACATCATCGTTGGCGCCAGGTAAGCTATGGCTTACCCCTTCCTAGACTGGGTTTGGTATGGTATAAGTGATGTGAAACTCTAGGTTTAGGATGGGTTATTATCCTGGTTACCCTTTTATGAAGTGATTAGTATTCCGTGTCCTACCGGATTTTAGATATTGCTTTACTTATTAATATTACTGTGTTAGCACCTTTTGCACATTTTACCAGGGATCTGGTTATAGAATTATCGGGGAAGGGAAAACTTATGTTTGGAGCTTGTTAGCTAGACTGCTAGAATCCCTATTTTATTGGTGGCCTTTGGTCGATCTAGACTGTTGATTTGTGTTTTTTGTGTTGCGATCATACATCTATTACTTGAGATGAGATCAGACTAGACATTGTAAATAAACTCCTCATTAATATATTAATAAATTGATATTTTTTTATGATAACACTTGAAGCGTTATTTATTTATTAGTATACTTTTCACGACCACTCTATGGTATGGAGCTATTTTCTTAAGATATAGCCAGAATTAACTTTAAAATGGGAAAATGGTTTTTATACTATACTTATACTTTTCACGACTTCTGAGAAGTATGGAGCTATTTTCTCTCATGATTAGACTCTATTTTCACAACTATCACTGAGGATACTTAGTGTGCTCTTACGAGGACATACTATATTTTTGACAAGGATACTTCTCTAGTATTAGCGTATTGTTATTATTATTTCAGTGTTTCATTGATAAACTAGGTGTGCAATTACTCTCCTTGATTCCTCTACTTGTTGTGTGTTTTTACTTAGTCTTTTCACCTATCTCCCTTAATTATTTTACTACTTTCCTTATTGTACCTTATTGTCATTAGAACCTTTTCTATTTTTTGTTGCTTCCATATTATTTTCTTATTAACACAGGGCTCGCTATGTCATTATTTGTATCTTATGTGTTCCCGATCGGTCTATGATTCCTATTAGGTACCCATTATTATTGGTACTCATACTATATTTCTTAATCATTTTAGGGATGCATAATTTAGTGTGGGTTATCCTTGAGGATGATTCTTGTATCGAGATGCATCTTGGAAGTCTTCAGCGGATACGGTGAGCTCATGGCATTTGAGCAATCCTTCTCCATTAGCAAGTATCTCTATCTCCACTTGTAGTTGGAGACATCTTTTATTTTTTTTATTTAGAGAATTTATCCTCTTACTTGTATATATAGATGCTTTTTGTACTATAGATACCAGGTCTTAGGGATGGATGTCAATGATTGTATTTGGTTATGTTCTCTTCTCTCCTTATTTAGCTTCTTATTTAAGGTATTCGGAGGTATAAACCATTATTTGTCGCTCTGGGATGGGTTCTAGGCTTTTCTATAGGTGGGGTTAGTATACACTATCATAACTCGAGTATTGGGTCATTACAATTTCATAGTTGGTTTGCCTATGACTTATATTGGAATGGATTTATTTGGGTGATTACTGATAGACTTACCAAGTCTTCTCATTTTATTCCAGTTAAGGTAGGGTATAGTGCACAATAGTTGGCTCATATGTACCTTGGTCATATTGCTCAACTACATAGAGTTCCTTATCTATTGTATCCGATCAAGACACTCAGTTCACAATGTACTTTTGGAGTACTATGCAGTGTGAGCTGGGCACCTAGTTTTATATGAGCACTGCTTTTCAATCCTAAAATGATGGTTAGTCCAAAAGCACTATTCAGGTGTTATAGATATGCTATGTGCATGTGTTATTAACTTTAGAGGTCATCGGTACCGATTCTTGCTATTTGTAGAGTTCGCCTACAATAATAGCTACCATTTGAGTATTCAGATGGAAATATTTGAGTCATTGTATGGTAAGAGGTGTGGGTCTCCTATTGGGTGTTTGAGGCTTATGACGATAAGCCGTAGGGAAAAAGGTTTTTGCGAGACTCGATGGAGAAAGTTAGGGTGATTCAGGCTAAACTGCTTATGGCTCAGAGTAGGCAAAAAAGTTATGCTAATATGAGGGTTCAAGACCTGTAGTTCATACAGCAAGATTGTACGTGGTTGAAAGTGTCACCCATAAAGAGTGTGATGCAATTTGGGAAGAACGGAGAAATTAGCATTGGATTCATTAGCCCTTTTGAGATCCTTGAGCACAAAGGTGAGGTTGCTTATAAGTTATCTTGGCACCAGGTTTGTTAGTTGTGCATCCATTCTTCCACGTATCTATGTTACCGAGGTATATGCCTGATGATTCGTATGTTATCCAGTGGGATTCAATGAGTTTGATCCAGATTTACCTCTAAGGATGACCACGTGGATATATTGGATAGACAGGTTTGGAAGTAAAGGACTAACGAGATACCTTCTATGAAGTTTCAGTAGAGACATTGATCTGTTAAGGAGGCTACTTTACAGATTGATTTTGATATGCATACCTGGTATCCCCATCTTTTAACTCTTCAGGCATTCCTTCTTTATTATGTCGAGGACAATCATCATTTTTAATGGTGAATTATGTAATAACTCTCATGGTTATTTTTCTATTTTTCAATTTAATTTACAATTTTAATCTTTTCGATAGTTGTGTTTTGTCAAATTAAGTCTGGCTTTGTCATTGATTTGAGAAATGAAACGATAATTTTGTGTTTTTAGAAGATTACTGATTTTAAGGATTAAGATTTTGAAATAGTTGACTTTTGTTAATATTCAGAGTTCGGAACCTTAAATTGAAAATCCATCAGTTCCATAAACTCCAGAATGTGGAATTTAATCTCAAAAGGGCCTTCATTTTTAGTTTCAGCATTGTCGTGTTGGTTTTAGGTAGTTTTTGATAGGATAAGTTGGAAATTTAAGGGAAATGGTTCACTTGAGTCAACATTTGAGGTTATAGTGATCAAATTAGAAATATTATTGTTTTGCTAGTTTCAGAAGGTGTTTTTGGTCTATAATGAGGACTCATATATTTTCCAGGGGTCCCGAAGGCATTTTGGTTTTTTTGGTTAAAGTTTAGTTTAGATAGACCCTCAAAGAATATTAGGTCGAGGAGACCTCAAGTTCGTGTTTTGATAGTTTCATTGAGTCCATAATGTCAGATTAGTATGGTTGCATATATGGTTTGTTTGCACAGGATACTGAATAAATCTCAAGGGTTCTTTTAAAATAACTTTTCTAAGTGTAAATTGTTGCTTTTCTATTGCTGTTGCAACACAGGCTTCCTCTGAATTCGCAGCCTCGAGTGATGTTTCTTTTCTTTTATAATCATGACCAAGGGGGAAGCATTTTTTATGCATCGCCGCTTCGTGCTTCACATTCACGCACCAAGGGCCTGCATTCGTGAAGAATTGAGAGCCATCTCGATTAAGTCTTCATGATTGTAATTAGACCCTTCACAATCGCGATGGGTCTGTGTCAGGTTATATTCGATAGTGTCAGCACGATGCAATCATGAAGAAGAGCACATAAGAGCATTTGAGTTTTTAAACCCCAAACTATTTTACTGATTTTCAAAGGGTGATCATTCTTTACTCATTTAGGAACGAACAAAAATGTGTATTTTGAGATTTAACAATCAGGTAATAATTTATAACCTCACTGTATCAATTTCTAACAGCCTTATGATGATTTTGACCTTAAAATTTAAAGGTTTTCAAGCTAAAAATGGAGGGCTTTTCTTGAACCCAAAAAAGAGTTTTTAATCATTATGGGCCTCTTAACCGATTGGGATTTTGATGAATCTTAATAACTAAATTCCCCAAATTATGGGTAACATATTTTTAAAATAAATTTTTTATTTTTCACTTGTGGTCCCATGGCTAAATTTTTAGAAAATCTTCAAACTATCATATTATAGATATTGATTGTTGTATTTTCTTGTGTATAATTTGTTGGTGACTAGATCGTGCGCATCTGGAGCTCTTGAGGAAAGGAAAAGACAAGGAGTGATTATTTTATTTGATTTTTTTAGGCAAGTTGAGGTTTTATGGTCTTTCTATAAAGTGTTTTGTGTTTGATTATTTAGCTGCTTAAAAATGGGAGTAATGGGTTTATTTTGGGGTACCCATGTGGGTGAAAAAATGAGGATCCACACGGGTACTAGCTTAATTTTGCGAATTGTCTTATTGATTGTGAATTGATATTGTGTTACCATACTTTAAGATTTCTATTAATGATACTTGATATCTAGTTGAGAATGCCCTATTATGACTTGGTTTTTATTGAATATTACTATATGATGATGCCTTGAGTTGGCTTGACTGTGTTAGGCTGAAATTTTTTTGTGATATCTTATTTAAACTGCAATGAGTGAGAAGATGACTTGTTATTGCTTGTGATAGGCTGATTTTACTATAAATTGAATTGAGTGCCACTTTCCATGATTGCATTAACATGTGCTTATTTGTTGATACTTTTGAATGATCACTTAATTATAGCTTAGTTGATATTTGAGATATGAGAATCTAAGGTCTCTTGCAGACATACATCATTGAGCGAGTAATGGATATTGGAACCAGAGGTTTCTACCAGATGATGATTGTTTTGTGTTTTTAGGTTTCTATCAGGTGTAGTGGGAAGTTTTGTGTTTTTAGGTTTCTATCAGGTGTGGTGGGAAGTGCCGGGGTCTTTTTCAGGCACACATTGATGAATATGGATTAGCTAGCCTCCATAGGCCATAATTGATAGGATGCACCAAGGTTTCTACCAGGCATAGCTTAGCTAGCCTCCATGGGTCTTGTTTGTAACTTTTTATCAATGGCAGGTGTGTATGGATAGGATGGTCATGCACCATGGATATTCTCATATTATATTGCATTTGCATTGATTTGGGTATTGATTGATTTTCCTATCCTAGTGATATTGTGGGAATTGCTTACTTGTTGATGACTTGAGGTTCATTATTGAAATTCGACATGAATTGACTCTAGATTACTAATTTCTGATCCTTCTGTGAAATTACTATTTTTATTGAGGAAATTTATGGATATCTTTGAATTGTAGCAATTATTGTTATTTTCATGTATATGTACCATTCATTGGGCTACTAAATATAACTATTTATTTGTAGTTGTTGGAGGGTGGTTGGATTGTAGTGTTCTCGTCATTACTTTATATTAGGATCAACTAAGGATGCTGCTGAGTACCGTTATTTCTGTATTCTCTCGTTTTCTTCTGCACTTTTGTATTGGTATTATTCTAGAGTCATCCTGAGCTTCCATCCCTCTCATTCAAAGAGCATATTTGAGATATTCAGAGGTAGCTTTTCGTCTTCCAACAGACACCTAATGTCTTATCTATCTTTATTTCATTGTCTTTCATTTTTTGAAGACCTTGTGAGACCTTATGTTTGTATCAATTTTGAGTTAGTGGCTTGTGTATAATGGAATACCATTTTTTAGGAGTCATAACATATGATTACATTTTAAACCTTCTTAACTTCTCATTGATTCATAAATTTCTGCACTTTTATTCATTTTAAACTACTATCGCTAGTTTCGGATAACCTATTATAGTGGTTGGGATAGGTGCCTTGACGATTGGATTTTTGGGTTATGAAATCTGTTCAAAACTAAGAAGCTTTTCATAGGAGCATAATGTCCTTGTAGATACTGTAAGGTTATTCTGAATGAGAATATTTTAACTTATCATAAGGTTTTGGTGATGGATTTAGAGATAAAGATGAAAAGGAATAAAAGGGTTATGGATGATCGTCCTGGAATCAGATAGAGTAGCTTGACTATGGCCAACGCCCCAAAAATAGGGGATAATTTAATGGATATAGGTGCTTATGGGATTAGTGGAAATGCAGATAATATGTAGGATAAGATCACTAGTTGCATTAGTGACATAACTAGAGAGGTGTTGGGTATTTTGAGAGGTCATTCTAGCTGGCATCAAAGTGACTGGTGGTTGAATAGAGAAGTACAAGGGAAGGTGGAGTCAAATAAGTAGGCATACATGAAATTAGTTGAAAGTATGACCAACAAGGAGAAGCAGATGAATAGGGAAGAGTATAATATGGCGATAAAGGAGGTGCTAGCAGCTACAACAACTAAAATAGCAGTGTTTGAAAGATAATATGTAAAACTGGAGGATGCAGGTAAGGATTAGAAATTATATAGGCTGGCTAAGGTGATAGAGCGAAGGATATATGAAATTGACCAATTAAAGTGCATCAAGTATGAGGAGGTAAATTTTTGGTAGAGGAGATTCTTATTTAGAGGAGACGACTATCATACTTCTATAAGCTCTTGAATGATGTTCAGGACAAAGGCTTTGTGATAAGCGACTTGGAGAATTGAGATAGATGACATAATTATGATTCTTATAGGCATATTATGGTTGAGAAAGGGAAGAGAGTTATTTGTAGGATGTGTAGGGGTAGAGAAACTAGGTTGGATGATTCTGGTGGAGTTTTGGAAGAACTCCGATAGGGCAGGTATAGCGTGGTTGACTGAGTTGTTTATTGTCATTTTCAGGACGATAAAGATGCCAGAAACTTGGAGATGGAGTATGATGATTCCATTATATAAGTAAAAGGTGAGATTCATAATTGAAACAATAATAAGGGTATCAAGTTATTGAGTCACATGATGAATGTTTGGGAAAGCGTAGTAGAACTGAGGTTGTGGAAATTGTAACTATCTTCAATAATCAATTCAGATTCATGCCAGTTCACTTAACTATTGAAGTTTTCATATTCTAAGGAGACTAGTGGAGTAGTATAGGGTAAGGAAGAAGAACTTACACATGGTATGCATTGATCTAGAGAAGGCTTATGATAAAGTTCCTCGAGAGGTTCTCTAGAGATGCTTAGAGGCTAGAGGTATTCCATTGGCGTACATTAGATCGATTAAGGATATGTACAATGGAACTAAGACTCGTGTCTTAACAGTAGAATAAGACTCATACCATCTTCCATTATTGATAGGGTTGCATCATTGATATAACCTTAACTAGTTTTTATTATCCTTGGTCATAGATGAATTGACATGGGGAATTAAAGGTCAGGTGCCTTGGTGTATTTTGATTTGCAAATAATTTTATTTTGATTAATGAAATCTGTAGAGGAATAAATGCTATATTATAGGTTTGGAGACAAACCCTTCAGTCTAAAGAGTTAAAATTTAGCAGAACCAAGACAAAGTATTTGGAGTGCAAGTTCAGTAAGGTGGCGCAGGAGGATGATGTGGTAGTTAAATTTGATACCCAGACTTTCCTTAAGTGTGATAGTTTGAAGTATCTTGGTTCTGTGATCTAGGGTAATAGAGAGACTAAAGAGTATGTCTCTCATTGTATTGGTGTCGTGCAGATGAAATGAAGGCTTGCATCTGTGTCTTTATGCATTAATAAGGTGCCTCCTAAACTTAAAGGTAATTTTTTTTAAGCTAGATTTGCTATGTTGTATGAACCAGAGTGTTGGCTGATCAAGAACTCCCACATCTAAAAGTTAAAGGTGGCGAAGAAAAGTATATTGAGCTGGATATATGGATTTAATAAGAGGGACAATATTCATAATATGGTTATTATATATAAGGTAGGAGTGAATTAGGGGGAGATAATATGAGGGAGGCTAGGTTGAGGTTGTTCAGTCGTGTGATCAGAATGGGAATGGATGTCCCAATTTGGAGGTGTGATAATTTACGTATGGATGGTTTCAAGTGAGGTAGAGGTAGATCAAAGAAATATTAGAGGGAAGTTATTATACATGCAATAAACATTTACAACTTACCGATACATAGCTTAATATAGATAGGTGTGGAGGACACACATTAAGGTAGAAAGTTGTAATGACCCGTTTCTTCGTTTCCTTTCTTTTTATCTTTTTATGTGCTTAGAGTTATCTAGTAGATATGCCAAGTCACTTCTGAAATAGAGATACTGGTAGCTCGATGCTCAGCTCGTTTTCCCGTTATCTTAGTTTTCTTATTTCGAAGTTTTAGTTTTGAAATAGTGGAACTCAAGAGTGAAATTGTAGTAAACGCACTCATAATCAAATTTTGATAGTTCTGTTAGCTCCAGAATGCTAACTTTGGTCTAGGTGGACCTTAAGTTCGTGTTATGAACTTTTCATTTTGAGTTTGGGCTATTTTGTGGAAATTCAGCCCAACCAATGCTCATTTTGGAGCCTGGGTGGTCTTTTGGTGATCGAAGCATTCGATCAGAATTTTTTTAATTCTAACATCTCTACAATATCGATTGTTGGTTAGTTGAGCATTGGTTCATTTCCCGGGGATGTCGTTGCATCTTTTAGGTTATGGGTGGAAGTTGTGAATTTTGGCCTAATATTTTAACTTGCTCAACATTCTTCTAAAATGGCCTCGTATCCCGATTTCATCTATGTTGTTGAGTCTAAAATGTTGTTTCAGGTATGCGTGCATAGTTTTTCTGCATAATGTTGACCTCTAACACATTTTGGGTGGTGTTTTGGGTTATTCCTTATTTTTGCTGTCAAGACTATATCTATGCAGAGGGATTCCGTCTTCGCGATCACGAGTTTCCTTATGTAATCGTGATGCCTTTCTCACACTTCCTTTTGTGATTGCGTCATCCCTTCCACGAGATCACAATGAATCTGTATCCCTCAACTCTGCGCTATCATGAAACCCATTCACGTGATCGCGATGCCTGGCGCATTATCTGATCGCGATCCGGTCCCCTTTCCCATATGATCATGATAGAAAATGCTTGGCAGTATATAAACCCCTTCCTCAAAATTTTAGATCATTTCTCCTTTAATCATTCTATTTTACTCCATCCCAACAGCTCAATTTGGTCAAAATCAAGCTAGGTTAAAGGAAAGTCCTCCCCCAAGCTCACCCTCGCCCTCCCTTTCATTAGTAAGTTGTTTTTTCTTCATAAATTCTATAGAAATTGAGGGTTTTCACCATTGTTAAACCTTAATTAGGTTGATGTCTATTTTTCCTTATTCTTAGTTAGATTATTGTCTATGTATAGTGTTTTGGCTGGTTAGTTCTTCGTGTTAAGGTGACACATTAGTTTAGGTGTGTATTCCTTCTGTTCTAGTTTATGGTGGCTGTGCAATATTTTTGTACTTTTGATCATGCTGCTTTAGAGCTATTTTGGGGACCTTTCGGTGGTCCGTCTAGGATCAAAATCAAACCACATATTCTTGGAGCCGAGCACTTAGCACTGGTATTTTTTGTATAATTTTCTAGGCTGTTAGGCCCGCTATCCTATTTTGGGGATTGTTTTCTAACCCGGGTTTCTAATTGCAATATAGGTCTCATTATTTATGGTTTAACCCATGTATTCATAATTTTATATCTTTATTTTACTTTGGCTGCACTCGAAGCTTTGGGCCTAAGGTGTGCAGATTTTGAGGACTTTCATCAGCACTTAAGTAGGCTAGGTATATTTATGTGTATTGTAGACTGGGCAATTATTTTGTGCTTGTAATATGGCCAGTAGTGTGGGTTGCACTTTAGGTTAATCGCTATATGTTATTGACTTGTGCTTACCTTATTAGTTTCTAGGGGCCCGTGGAAGGGCATAGAGGGTGAAGGTTTGTATGGTCGGGTCTTGGCCTCACCGTGTGGGGGCCACATAACTTTGGAACTATTTGAGTTATTGCATAATGAATTTGGTAAGGTGAGCTCATTACTGGTGGCTTTTTACTGATATTAGACTCCGGTTACTTTTCTTTTTCGTTATTATTAGCATTATTATTTCTATGCTGTGATAGGGCATCTGTATATTATTTTTTGACCCTGAGTTTGGCACTGATGAGGCATGGAACCTGTATGGTACTGATGGGGGTACAAACCTCACATTTGATTAGAGGTGTGGTCCTCCAGGGAACGGACCTTGAGTTTTGCACTAATGGGGCACAAACCTTATATTTGATTAAAGGTACAGTCCTCCAAGGTATGGACCCTAATTATGCACTAATGAGGCACATA
>JBDJHY010914302.1:0-14753 GCA_039654485.1 Withania somnifera
TTGTTAGCTAGCAATATCAGTCCATGTGACACTTGATTTGTAATTGAGTTGCTAGTTCCCGTATTGTACTATTTGCTTTTGTGACTCTTTTCTTGTACTCTGTTATTTACTACTTTTATTATTGTTATGTGCTTAGTGGGCCCTCAAAGCCTACTGGATATGGGTTTCTTCAGCAACTTGTACTTATACTACACGTGTAAATACAGGTTCCTATTCATGATACCAAAAGTTATTCGTTCAGATCTTATTCATATCAGAGATTTAGGGTGAGCTTGGCATCCAACTTGTTCTTGTTTCAATTCAAATTTATGTTTTATTACAACTCCATTGTATTTCAAAGACGCAGTTGTACTAAACTTATTTCTGTTTATCATTTCTGTACTTAGTGGTTGATTTGACACTGATACTAAATTTTGGGTAGTATATTTTATTCTTAAGACTTTCACATATTATTAATTTTGATTTTTTACATACTTCCTCAAATGATATAGTAGTCCTCTGCTTTGGCTCCGGACTATAGGTTTGGGTTCTCCTACTGGTTCTATAGTAGACGCCAACATGATATGTGAAATTAAGGCATGACATATTGGTTTCTTTGTACTTCCTTATAGTTTCATGAGATGGTGAATCAGTTGTTGCACTCTTACATTGATAACAGACTAGATGGGTCACCTTTTGTTACTTGGGATGGTTTTCATAGGCCTTTTATGAGTGGTACTTGGAGTTTGAGATAGGAGAACCGGATGAGGTTCGAGAGGTTATATCAGAGTGTCATGATAGTTTCTGAGTATGAGATTTATTTTTGTGCCTTATAGAGGTATGCTAGTTGGCTTCTCATTGACTCCAGTGAGAGAGCCCTTGGATTAATGTAAGTGTTTTCATATTCTATATGAGTAGTTGTGTTCATATTAGCACATCAGAGTGACTTATGTCCATATATTATCAGTGCATCTAACTAGGCTGAGTTGATAGAGAGACAGGTGTTTGGGGAAAAGAGAGATAAGAGATTCCACACTTTATGTCAGTTCTTGGGTAAATAGTCTAGAAAGTAAAGGTTAGTTCAGATGAGGTAGTTCATATTTCTACTAGAGGATATTTCGGGAAGCCTTACATATATCAAGTAGTGATTAGGTTTCTTCTAGTATGGATGAGTCTTCCCTAGGTATTAACCAGAGATAGACAAGTTGTGGTGGTCAATCAAGTTCTTCTGGTTCATCCCAGATGCCCTCATCGCCAAGTGCTATTATACTTGTTGAGATCTAGGCCATTTGATAAAATTTTTTCCACTGCAATGTTAGGGAGGACTCAAGCTTATTGCATAGTATCCATAAATAACACCTATACCTCCAACTAGACGTCGAGGAAGAGTAACAATATGAAAAGCTGATCGGACTACTAGTGGAGATGACAATAGGTCCGTAGTTCCTTACAGTAGTGGCTAAGTGTCACGACCAAAAATCTCAGGCTATGATGGTGTCTACAACCCTACAGCCCAGAGCTATGCGCAATGGGATATAGACTCACAAACAACCAAAAAAAGTGAAGGAAATAATAAACAACACTTTATAGCGAAAGCCAACAAAGAATCATGCAAAACTCGAACCCCAAAACCTGGTGTCAGTAGCAGTGGAGCTACTATACAGGATAAATTAAAGATATAAATTACAAGAATCTCCCCTAACGAGTGATACAATACAGGGCCTGCTATGGACCGAATGAAGAAAACCAAGTGAAGGAAACCACGGTCGGATCGGATGATGAAGCTCACCGTAATCTCCTTAGTTAACTAGATCTACTCCACAGGATCACCACGTTGCTGATAACCCCTACCTCTATCTGTACCACAAAAAAGGTATACAAGTGCAGCATGAGTACCAAACTAGGTACCTAGTAGACATCATCGGCTGACAAGGTTAAAATAAAATGCGGGTAACAAAGCGAGGAAGTAAAACAGGTCGATAATAGTACAAAATAGTAAGGAATTAGTAAAACTAACAGTAAGCAAAAGAATAAGATATCAAATGTGCTAGTATAGAACTACAGAAACTAAACATTATAGATACTGAATATAGGTTCAAAAATTCAAAACCCATAATGAAGTAAGGAAACATACTTGTGCTCTAGCTTAGCCAACCTCATTGTCCATGATACCATGTACACAAGAACCCCGAATAAGGATCGAATGGAAGGATACAATGAAGAATAAAAGTAAACACACAAGAACCTATCGACGTCCCATACCACCAGTAACTACAAAAAACAAAACATAACCTACATAGCGCCCTATCCTATCAGTAGGCACAAAGAGCACAACAAAACCCACTGTGACTCCCACCTTAAGCCCATGAGCACACACCATACCTAAAGAAATTTAAAGGGGTGCAGGAAAGTAAAGTTGAATAGTATTAACCTCAGGTACACACCCCCTATCAATGTCAATAACAACATAGAATACACACCCCCTATCAGTGTCAATAACCTCACAGAAGACACCCCTAGTAGTGTCAATAACATCACTGGACACACACCCCCTGTCGTGTCAATAAAAAAATAAGGGTCCAGCCCTTTAGTGCCAACACCATTCCAAATAGTAATTATACAAGAGTACTAATACAGTAGCAGCAGTAAAACAAATAACAACAAAAATAGAAAGTAAATGGAGTTTAGGATTGGCTAAAGGCCGCCAGCTAAGGGCTCATCTCACCACACTCATTGTGTAAAAGATAAAATAATTTTCAAGGTCAGTGGTCTCCACACGATGGGCCAAGACCTAGGCATACAATCCTCAGCCTACCTACCTTCTCAGGTTCAACTAGAACATCGATGGGGTAAACTTCCCCTGGTTACCTGCCCTTGTAGATATGAAGAATCCTCCATATGTATGATTAGGAATTTGATGGACCTGCCATCATAGGTGCCAGTTGGATATTATAGGTGCAATGTTGAAACTTCAACCAATGCATCACAGGTGTGACTGCACCAACCAATGGCTGTACCAACATTTCCAACTAAGTTAGAATTGCTCAAACAATGGGTTCATATAATTTTATTGTCTGGTATTTACAAATGAATGGTGCATACATGCCTAAAAGACATTTCATACTCAACAACATAGTTGAAATCTCAATACAAGGTCATTTTAGAGAAATGATGATTCAGTAAACACCTGGACAAAAATTTACTAAAATCCATAAAAAAACTCAAAATCACACTGAACACCTCGATAGGAAAACTAACACTCCTCCTAATCAAAACTCCACATTCTAGAGATAATAATGTAGTCAGATTTTTTATCCAATAGTATGATTATCGGATGTCGACCAAGGTCAAACAATGAACTGAGGGATAACTATTATATCATCAAATGAGATAAACTCATACTGAAAGCTCCTAGACCCAAACCACAAGTAAAACAAAAAAAATATTCCAAAGCTAACAAGCTGCAGGAATTCGATTTCGAGCTCGTCTTAAAGAATGTTTACTAAAGTTAATGAGTACCTAAGTGTTGGATCTAAAATAAGGAATTCGAGATAACTCTCAACTAAACCGCTAGGTAAATGAACTACTTATAGCAGTAGGTCATTTATGACCCAAGGAAGCTACTAGAATGCTCTAGAATATAAGAAAATATTCGATGCACGGGATTGACCGTAAGGTCATTATAATTTTCTTGAAATTGTTCAATAAATTCCAAAATTTCTCCTACTTCTTTCTTTAATTTATTTCTTTAATTTTTTCTTAATTATTGCTAGTCCCAACTCAAAATTTTGGGTATGAGTTCTTTATGATGTGAGACATATTTTGGTATCTTTTGTTCAAAGTTTTTGATTCACAAAAACATAAGTCTATTTTGACCCTAGCTATAATTATAGCTTTATGGGTATCATTTGAATCACATAAATTTGTAGATTATTATTTTTCTAGTTTCATGATCATCAAGTTTGTTTGTGTATGGTTCGAGCTATTGGAGCTATCTGGGCTACTTTTCTGATACTTGCGAGCTTATCTTAGGACGATAGATCGGCTATGGATTACCGATATTAAACTTGGAACATTTGAGAAATAATAGTACTATTTAGCATCCTTTGGTTGGGAATTCTTGGTTGTTACTTTTGACCTTATTCGCTATTTAGTCTAATTCTTATCTTTTGTTTTGATGTTGTGTTACGATTATAGTTTACACTGTGATCCTAAGAGGTCTTTATTGATGGGTATTATGGGTAATTTATATGAGTCACAGACTTGGATAATTGTATATTCTTATATCTTTTATAGATTCTGAGCATATGCAGGGTCAATAGGAGATTTTGTGATATATTGATTGTGGGTGTGCATGTTATCGTTTAGGCTTGTCATCATCATGAAATTAAGATTTTATAATTTGGTTTCTACTATTTATGGATGATATCCTAGTATTCTTTTATGTAACCTTGCATCGCCTTGAGATCCTGTGTTAAATAATGATTTGTCCTTGAGGGCCTATTTTTTGGATATTGATGACTTGCCCTACCATGAGTTTTTTATAAAAAAAGTTGGTCATAGATATTTTTATATTACTATCTAATAATGATATGAAAAGTGGATTAAAAATTGATTCTTTATTTAAAAAGGTTTGATTAATAGTTTTTCGTTAAACCATTTTAGACTTGTAAATTAAGCACCCGATATCCCTATTTTCTTCTAAATTGTCTTAGTCCAGGCCCAAAAATCAGGTGTTGAGTACTATAACCCATTAGCAATAGAATCTTCAGTCTGATGTCAGATGCTGAGTATTACCCATTACCTGATTTTAGTCCCAGACATACTTTAGTAAGAATATTTAGTTTTTGATTGGTTTTAGACCTGGTGAAGCTCAAGAATAGGAATTGAGAACCCATGCATGTATGATAGTTATGAGATTCGTATTTCAAGTATTGATATAGAACGTGAGTACTCCTACAATGAACCTTTTCGATCAAGTAGTGTTAGTACATATTAAACTGAAAGAGGGGTATACGGTGGAATATTTGCAATCGAAAGGGTACATCTAACACTGCCGAGAGATGGACTTGTAGGATATTGTAATATGACTAGAAAGCTATCAATATTATAATACATAACTAATACACTATCTTCTCATAAAAAAATGTATCTAGTTCAAGAATACCCAATCCGTACAATCATTTATACACTCCACTTAGTTCCCAACACACAGGTCCACCCTCAACAGGAAGGGTACATCTAATGTTTTTGATAAATAGACTTGTTGCTATATGGGTAATCCAAGGTTCAAAAATCATCTAATGAGCCAATCCATTATCATGAAGTATCCAACACTATTCTATTCAATTGCAGGTCCTCTTTCTTGAGTTATTCCATGACTTATGTTAAGATCCCACTCGTTATACGACAAACATAGAAAAAAGTCTTTTCCACTCCTATAAGTCCCCAACGTGCAACTATAAAATTATGATAGGAAGGGTAGATCCAATGCTTCTTAGAAGTATACATGTATACATATAGGATTGGTTCTAAAGAAAGGCCAAAATAATCAATACAATAGTTATATATGGTTTTTATTTCTCATGTATCAATCTCATCCAAGAGAGTACATCCAAAAAATAAGTGTAAGGAAATAACATATACATGATGCTGTAACCCTAATGTACGATCCTATGCTAGTACTAATAGGAAGAACCCATGGAAGGGATATACTTGTATGAATATACCCCTCCTCTATTCGGACGTAGCCCAGAGGCAGGGTCCATGAAGTTACATACATCACATACAACTCTTGAATAACGCAAAGATCTCATAAATAGGTATCTAATACTTAGTATGAGACACCAAGATAGAACTCCAAGTGATAGCAAGGTTTTAGTACTTAATTCAAGGTGTAAATCTTAGGCGAAGCTAGAGGAAACTATAAGTATCAGGTGCTCGATAGCTGATTAAATCTAAATCAAGTAAGAAAATCCCTCATTTAGCACAAATTATAGAAAAAGCCTTATAGTGGCCACTTTTATACCAGTTTATCTTTTGAATACAAAAATGGCCCCCAAGACCATAGTTCGTCAGAAAAAAGTAACACCGCACCCTTGGTCCAAAAAGGTAGTAAAAAGCCATAGTATAAATCCTTTAGAACGGGCGCTACATGAAAGCACAATCAAAAAACTCTATATAAATCCTACCTACTCTACACAGGCTCAGATTATATCTATCATAGTTAATCAACACAAACCAGCCTAAAACCCAGGGCAAAACCCAAAACAAAACAATGTCAATGCATCTTAAACTTACAGAATCATACCTAAGTGTCACAAATTAATTTCTCAAGTCATCAGGGAACCTACATATCACTACAGGAGTACCACCCAACAAGTACGTACAACAAGATAATTGACCTAAAATTAAGAGATAAAGTAAGGATAGGGATAAGTGGAAGTCTAATAAGATAAAAAATTATAACCCAAAATCTAGTACTAAGCACACAAGCTTCCAAGTACAGATATAACTCAAAAAAAAGTGAAAAAGTCTATCTCAAAAAGTACGGTGTGTAAACTATATTTAAATATGATAAGGAAAGGTAAATGTAAGTTCCTAATGCTAGGGATCCATTTTTCTACCTTAGAGACACAAAACGAAGCACCAATCTAAGAAATCAATGATGAGCGCTTGAAATCAGATTTGCACAATAAAGATGTAAAGTATAGTATGAGTACCAAATCAATGAGTACCTAGTGGGCATAATAAATTTAATGTGCCCATATAAGACATAAAATCATTAAGTAGATAGGTAAGAAAAATAGGTCACAAAAGTAAAACAATGTGAGCACAATAAAGAATCTAGCTAACAAAATAAAGACAAGTACCCTAGATATCTAGCTAACCAGAAGGATGATTTAGAAAATCAAGGGGGAGTACCTGAATCCATGCTTAACTGATAAGATATAAACAAAATAATAGAAATAGTGGTATACTGGTAACCTCAACAACATGGATGGGAAGAAATCTAACTACAACAACTACGAAAACAGAGGAGGAAAGAAAAAGAACCCGATAACTATAGCCGACTATTAACAGTAAATTAGGACAATAATAAGTAAAGGAAAATCCCAACGGCTTTCCATACAATCGAGATATAGAAACAAGTGAATTCAACCTCTATGTCATTAGATACTAACTAAGAGCATAACCAACAAAAAACACCCAACGATATAATATGCATGATGTTATGATAAATGCTAAAAGTATGATCCTCCTTTGATAGGTCTTCAAAATATACCACTACTCCACTGTATACCCCTCCTCTAGTCTCATAACAACTCGAATTATCAAGGGCCACTACATACTATCCCAAAATTAAAATAGAAACTGAATGACTATCATAGTACCAATGTATGAATGAGCTCCAGGGCATCACCATGACAAAATCACTATAATATAAATATCATTAGATGGGCATCACCGATACAAAAAACAATATAAATCATCAATGTCTAGTGCTCATCCCTTATTGATTCTAGTAGTATAACAAAGTAGTGATTACATTTTCATCGTTCCATTTTTCATCAAAACTGGTAATATCATCATTCTATACTCGTTTTAGTTCCATATCATGGAATACTTGACCACAAGGTCATACGCAGAACAAGATAATAGACCTAAAATTAAGAGATAAAGTAAGGATAGGGATAAGTGGAAGTCTAATAAGATAAAAAATCATAACCCAAAATCTGGTACTAAGCACACAAGCTTCCAAGTACAGATATAACTCAAAAAAAGTGAAAAAGTCTATCTTGAGAAGTACGGTGTGATAAAGTATATGTAAATATGATAAGGAAAGGTAAATGTAAGTTCCTAATGCTAGGGATCCATTGTCTACCTTAGAGACAAAAAAACGCAGCACGAATCTAAGAAATCAATGATGACCGCTTGTAATTAGATTTGTACCATAAATATATAAAGTATAGTATGAGTACCAAATCAATGAGTACCTAGTGGGCACCATAAGTTTAATGTTCCCATATAAGACATAAAATCATCAAGTAGATAGGTAAGAAAAATAGGTCACAAAAAGTCAAACAATGTGAGCACAATAGAGAATCTAGCTAACAAAATAAAAACAAGTATCCTAGATATCTAGCTAACCATAAGGATGATTTAGAAAATCGAGGGGGAGTACCTGAATCCATGCTTAACTGATAAGATATAAACAAGATAATAGAAATAGTGGTATATTGGTAACCTCAACAACATGGATGGGAAGAAAGCTAACTACAACAACTACGAAAACAAAGAAAGAAAGAAAAAGAACCCGATAACTATAGCCGACTATTAAAAGTAAATTAGGACAATATTAAGTAAAGGAAAATCCCAACGGATTTCCATACAATCTAGATATACAAACAAGTGAATTCAACCTCTCTATAATCAGATACTAACTAAGAGCATAACCAACAAAAAACACCCAACAATATAATATGCATGATGTTATGATAAATGCTAAAAGTATGATCCTCCTTTGATAGGTCTTCAAAATATACAACTACTCCACTGTATACCCCTCCTCTAGTCTCATAACAACCCGAATTATCAAGGGCTACTGCATACTATCCCAAAATTAAAATAGAAACTGAATGACTATCATAGTATCAATGTATGAATGAGCTCTAGGGCATCACCATGACAAAATTACTATAATATAAATATCATTGGATGGGCATCACCGATACTAAAAACAATATAAATCATCAATGTCTTGTGCTCAGCCCTTATTGATTCTAGTAGTATAACAAAGTAGTGATTACATTTTCATCATTCCATTTATCATCAAAACTGGTAATATCATCATTCTATACTTGTTTTAGTTTCATATCATTATATACTGGAGCACAAGGCCATACAAGGTTTTAAAATTAGTGAAGTTGGGATCTTTGACATAAAAAGTTAGAAACCAATGCATAAAAACCAATTTTATGATGATGATATGCTAAACCATAAATAATACTACAAACAAGTCCTACCAACCTTACACAAGCGCAGATACTACATCATATTAAACCAGCAAATCGATGTCCAGGAATCACATACATTTCAAATAATCCCACCATCTATGTTCATGATTAAATCAAGACCACTCAAGGTCATAGGGTAATAATAATTGCAAATGCAATACCAATTCATAACCAAGGAGTAGACTAAGGAAATGGACTTGGTCAAGGCATCAAACCTAGAATCCCAACCCAAGGATGGCTAATTACTAAAATTATTTCCCATATAAGCTAAGCCTAAAATGTTAAGTCGTAGCCCATCTTAATTTCGACGATAAGTTCACAAATACAGTAGAAAGTATCCCGAACATCTCCAACAACTCTAAAATGAACGAACAAGCCTAAAAGATCATGGAACTAGAAAAATAATAATTTAAATAGTGATATGAGTCAAATGATACCCATAAAGCTATAACTATATAAAGGGTAAAAATTCAATTCAAAATAGGCCTACAGTCCTGCGAACTTGAAACTCCAAACAAAGGTAGAAAAATCTTTCCCACATCATAGGGAACTCAGATCCATAATTTAGATATAAGACTACCAAGAAAAGGAATCAAATTGATTCACTAAAATGAAGAATCAACTTATAGGATTTGGAAATTTTTGATGAAATCTTGAGAAATTTGAGTGGAAATTACCAATAATAAAAAAATAACTGAAGAGATATAGTTTCAAAGTCACCCACTATTGCATGCAAAGACACAAGGATTTTAAATGGAGGAGTTTGAGTGTTTGGAAGTGAAAGTATGAAAAAGTTGAAAAATTCACCAATTCTAAGTATACTTGTCCGGCACATGCTCTACGCGATCACGTGACTTAGGCTCGTGATCACGTGACTTAGGCTCGCGATCACGGAGTTGAGAAAAAATGCTCTACGTGATTGCGTAGCCAGCACATCACATTCACAAAGAGAAGGAGGCAGGTAAAATGGGAAACATCGCAATCCTTTGGCTCACTAAATATGATTATGAAGGCTTAGCTAAGACAGTAATGCAATTGCATGAAAAAGTGACATGATCACGAACAAGGAAATTGTTATTGTAATGAACCTCATGATTATTTATGATAAATACATGATTTTTTTGCATTCTAGATCATTTCAGTAGTTTCTCCAAGTTATTTATGACTTGCTGGGACTGTTAGTTCGGATCCCTGGCAGCTCGTTGAGAAATATGTCAAATTGCCTGTTTTAGAGCTTGAAACTAAGTACTTGTTGACAAAGTCAAACTTCCTTCAAGACAAGCTTAGAATTAAATTATGAGAGTTTCTTCAGCTCTGGAATGCCAAAAAAAAAAAAGTCAAGATTGACCTTAAGTTTGTGTTTCAGAGTTTTCGTTTGCAATTTATGCCAATTTGTGAATTTTAATTAAATTTATGGCCTAAACTAGAGCTTTGGTGGTAATTTGATGTTCAGAGTGTCGGATGGAAATTCTTATGCTTCCATCAGCTCCAGAATGGTGAATGTAGGCTAGTTTGACCCTTGGTACTCTTACCAAGGTGTTAGTGCTTGATTTGAGTTGTTATGTGAAAAGTTAGAAATTTTTTAATTTTGGCTAAGTCTTGGTCTGGGGTCAATTTCGCTCAAAAGAACTCCGATGTCAATTTCACCGATTCTGTTGAGTCCAAAATATATTTTTCACATAAAATATATATTTGGTTTGTCAAATTTAGACTCCATTTTATTTCTAAAACCCTGATTGGAAATACAACAAATTCCTGTCCAAACCTGCAATCGGTGTAGGTAAAGTTACTTATTGCGATCGCGTTGGGCCAACCGCGATCACGATGTGAAACACATTCCTTCTGTGAAATCGTGATTCTTTGACAAAGATATTATACTCATCGTGATCCTATTCACGCGATCGCGATACTCTTATCAAAACCCTCGACGCGATCGCAATAATTTGTGATGCGATAGCGATGACTTAGGGACCTGGCAGTATGTAAATCCCTGCATGACCTTAATGTTTTATTTCAGCAAAACCACTATATTTTCACCCATTCTTATGCTAAAAACCTCTCCCAAACATCATTTCAAGGCTAAGAAAAATTTCCTCAATGCTGTTCTTCGACTTCTATGCTTTTTGTATAAGTTCTTCTCCTTTTTAATTCTTCAACTTGTTGATTTCCTCCATTAATGAACCCCCAATTGATGAAATAGATAAGTCATGTGATAATCCATATTAAAAGTTGAGTTTCAATTAAGCACAAATTAAATGGTATTTCATTATTTAAGCCATCGTTCCATTAGTCTTAAGTGCTATATCAAGTGCATATCTCTTCCGATATCCTGCTCATTGTGCTCAGTTGTAGCTCAAAGTTGTTAGTTTTTCCAAAGTTAGAGACACTACCTCATGTACTTAGTGTTTACAATAATTGCAGGATTCTACCTATTTTATTCCTATCCATGACTTATTTCCCTTAGGAAGGTCGTCATACATCCATCATCGAGAAAGGTCCTTTATTCTATCATTAAGAAGAAAAGAAAAATAACACAAATAACTACTCTACTCTGGATTAATGGGACTATTCTCAGAAAAAAGCTGACAAGAAAAACTAAAGAACCCTAAAATAAAATATAAAAATTAAAATAACAAGCAAAATTAAAATACAAAGAAAAATAAAAATTACATAAAAATGAAAAATAAAAAGTACAACATAAAAACTTCACTTAACCAAGACAAGTCATATAAGAAAATCCTATGTATAATCCACATACCAAGTATATTTATATCCCCCACCCCATACTTAAAATCAAGCACTATTCCAGTGCACAAAATACAATAAAATACAAAGTCTATAAAAACTCCTTGGTCATTCATCAAGGTCCTCCAGGTTGGAGATTTGGAGGCTTTCATCCTCACCCTTTGGGACAACAACATCACCTACAGTATCACCATCATCATCTTTACTCTCTTCTTCAGTATCTGAATTCCTATGCGCATACTCATCTTTAGTAGGGACATCATCATCTATGTCTCTATAAAACTAGTCCCAATCTTGCACATCATACGAGCATGATCATTCATATGGTACTGCAGGTGCATAATTTTGATCTCTTCTTCCGTTGTAGGCCTACCTCCAATCTGCAACTTCAGCATCTCAGCTCCATAAATGAAACTGAATTAGATCTCATACATGGAATTTTGATCTACTGCAGTTTCTTTCCTCTAATACCTTCATCTGTGACTTTACTCTTGGTAACATCCACAACTTTAGAAAGTTGAGGATAGATGGCGTTTGACGAATCTTTCTAAAAATTTTGACCTCAAAGAAACTGCGTCATCATGCCACCAAAACGGTATTGCCACCTCCGACTATATCTTGCCTTTTTCATCGCAGCTCAAATTACTCTACCAATGTTAATTTCCATAGTTATCATTAGGGAATACACAAGACATACCCTACTATAGATAACATTGGTGTAATAATTTATTGGCATCAGGAAATGGTTGACAATCTTCAAACAGTAGCGGGCTTCTTTATTAAAATATGAAAATAAAAGGATAGAGTTGTGCCCCTACGCATTCCTAATACATCTTGCCCGTGAGTTGACACCATACAGAGTGTGGTGAATATGCTGATATGATGGGTGCCTACACAAATCATGTAATAGTGCCATGTCACCTTCATCATTGGTGTTTAGTAAGTTGTTGACAAAGATGAGTCGTTACCCAGAATGTGCTCCCTTGCACCTTTACATTATCTATTTCTTTAGTATTCCAATTCACATAAAAATCCCTTACCAGGATGATAATGCATTCCACTTGGTCCTAAAAATGAAATCCAAACACAACTGGAGAACCCGACTGAAGATCTGTGGTAACTCTATAGTTAAACTAGCCTTGTCAATCTTCTCAATAGGGAGGTACCTGGTTATTGTCTGTACTAGGTTTTGCCTAAAACCTCTACAGAAGGAATACTAAATCGACAATGCCTCACCTTTGAGGTACAACAGGAGGTGGATCCTCAGAAGAAGTAATACGAGGTCGTTTAGAGCTAGTATGAATTGAACTTAACCCAACCATTGCAACTTTGCGAGGGTAGACTGGTTTGTTAGCTTTTGGAGGCATTCTCCTGTCAATAGAGAAACATACATTAGTATAGCAATAGAAAACACATAAGACAACATCAATGGGTTGTGTTGACAACACAAGCTTATGTTCAAAGAACCACACAACTAACAATCAATATATATAAGATACATCAAACTTCCCTTAGCATTTACAATTCAAGTCCAAGTTGTGGAAGTATGCCTTCACATTATCTTATGGCACTCTATTACACCCTTAAAATTTCATGTTATTACTACTAGTTTCACACGCACTTGTATATATAGCACACATTTTGTACAACATATAATAGTGGGATGGTGGAAACCCCCCCAAACCTAAAAATTAACTATATGTCACTACAACTATTTTGTGGTACATAACAATTCATACTTATCATATAAATTAAAAATACTCAGACTTCCCTTTTACAATGTGCATTAGCAAAGTTCCAATGTGTCAACGTGCATTACTCAAACCTATTAAGTTACAAGAAAGTGCAAGGTATTTTAAAAATATGACAAATTCAAAAGGTATTCCTAAAAATGGAAATAAACTACCATTACATAGACTTTAGACACATTAGACATGGAAACCTCATGGTCGATCCCATTATCAACACAAACAATTTAGTCAATCAAAGTTAATCCCAAAATTATAAAATAAGTCACACCACCAACTCCACCATACCACAAACTCAAGTTGCACAATAACATAACCAAGATTGCTTCTTTAACACCATCACAGAACAAAAAGAGTGGTTCATTACTATCAAGTTTAATTTCACAACTATGGTCAAGGATACTAAGAGTTCATATGCTTAATAACTACAATCCAGTAGAAATAAAAGAGAAGAGATTAAAGACTTATTTGGGATGCTTAAACTTGAAAATTAATAGAGTTGGATGAGGAGAGAAGAGGTAAAGACTTGATTTTTTAAGAGAAAAATAAGTGGTGTGGCTTGAAGGAACATTAAGGGAATGAAGGTTGAGTTGATATTAAATTACCCAGTCAGGTCAGGTTGAGCCAGTGGGTAAAAATGGTTTTCAAAACCCAAAAAAACTCCATCACAACGTGATCTCTATCATTATGGACTCAGTAACGCCTTATTTAACATTGTGGCATGACCCACTTAATATCACACATCGACCATATCGATGGATGTCATCCCTCAATCAACATTGGGCCAATAATGCTTAGCCCTCTGGTCGTTAACGAAAAACACTTGGTCTGACTTGTAATCTTGAAGCTCAATAGCTACATGTTTCGTAATACTTACAACTTTATATGGCCCCATCCACTTGGAGCACAATTTCCCTGGAAACAACCTCAAATGTGAATTGAATAACAACACTTGTTTTCTTGGCTCAAAGGATCTTTTGACCAAATTCTTATCATTCCATCTGTTAGTTTTCTCCTTGCATATTTTGGCATTTTCATAAGCGTTGAGCCTGAACTCTGCTACCTTGAATCAAAATTTAACCTCTTGATAGCCCAATACACACGATGATCCAATTATACGGGTAGGTGACATGATTTTACAAAGACTAACCAATACAATGAAGTACGTATAAGAGATTTATACATAGTTCTATACGCCCAAAGGGCATCATGAAGCATCTCAGCCAAATCCTTCCTTTGTGCATTGACTGTCATTTGGAGAATT
>JBDJHY010914626.1:0-10551 GCA_039654485.1 Withania somnifera
AAAGCTGACCCTGGCGATCTTGAAAAGTCTGCCACCCCCGAATGGTGGCACCCTCAAACAGATAGGATGTGAAGTCTACCCCATGAGAATCTAGAAGCCCCAATATCTAAAAGCGCTCCTCACAAATAGTAACAAACTCATGGGGGTCTTGCCCCTATGCTCCCAAGAATCTAGTGGGAGCAACTTGGGGGAAATGGTCTAACATGTTTCGCACCTTAGATGCGGGTATAGAAGAAGATAATGTTGGTACAGGGGTGGTAGCAGTAGTCTGAAGTGGTGCAACTGACGGTACTGTTGGTGGAGGTGCTGGAGTTGAAGAAGCTGGGGAAGGGGGTACGCCCTGTGCCACTCCCTGGGTAGATGATTGTGGCTTGTCTACCCTTGTACCGTCTAACATTTAATTCATCTGCCACAATAAGTCTCTGATTGTGGCAGGTGGTGGCTGATCAGGCTGTGGTTGTGGCATGGAGGGTGCCTGCGACTGTGAAGTAGCTGGAGCAGTAGCAACCGACGAGCATCCTCTCCTACTCCTTCATGGCTGGCTGGGAAAGGGTCTCGATCTACCGAATATCCGATGATACAGACCATCTGCAAAGGAGTGAGGTCAAGATAAGTTCCAAAAGAGTACAAATAACAACACACAATAGGATAAAAGGAGGATAATATTTCCTAAGGTACCCGTTAGCCTCTCGAAGATTAGATGCTGACGTCTATGTACCAATCCACAGAACACTACTAGGTACTTGCACCAATGCCAAAGGGACTGGTGAATCTAAGCTCCGATACCACTCTATCACGACCCAAAATCTCATGTCATGATAGCGTCAACAACCCTCATAAGCTATGCGTAATAGGATATAAACTCTCATAATAACCAATGCAGCAAATAAAAGCATGAATAATACATAATAACGGAAGCAACAAGGAATCATACAAAATTCGAGTTCCCAAAACCTGGTGTCAGTGGCATATAGAGCTATTAAACAGGATAATTGAAAGATACAAATTACAAATCCCTGTAAAATATAATACAATGTAGGGCCTGTTGTGGACCGGATACAGCAAGCCAGAGTTAAGGAAATCACAGTCATCTCGGATGGCAAAGCTCACCATAATCTCCACAAGTCAGCTAGGTCTACTCCGCACGATCTCAGCATCATTGATAACCCCTGTAGGTATCTACACCACGGAAAAAGGTACAAAAGTGCAGCATTAGTACCAAATAAGGTACCAAGTAGACATAAGCGGCCAATTAGGTTAAAATAAAATACGAGTAATAAAGAGAGGAAGAAAAACAGGTCGATAATAGTATAGAAATAGTAAGGAAACAATAAAACTATTAATAAGAAGAAGAGTAAAATATCGAATGTACTAGTATAAAACTACAGGAACTAAACATTATAGATACAGAATAGAGAGTCCAAAATTCAAAACTCATAACGAAATAAGGAAACATACCTATGCTCCATGTCAGTCAAACCTCACTAACGATGATAACATGTATGCAATAACCATGAATAAGGATTAAATAGAAGGATACCACTAAATTTGGAATAAAAGTAAACACACAAGAACCTACCAGTGTCCCATACCACCAGTAAGTACAACCAGCATAGAAAAACCCACCATGACTCCCCCTTAAGCCTTGTGAGTGCACTCATAAGGAAAATTCATAGGGGCATAGGAAAGTAAAGTAGACAGTATCCACCTCGACCCCCTGTTAATGCTAGTGTCAAAATGATGGCCCAACCCTTTAGTGCCAATATCAAAATAACGGCCCAACCTTTTAGTGCCAATATCAAAATGAGGGCCTAGCCATTTAGTGCAAATATCAAAATGAGTGCCAAACCCTTTAGTGCCTATATCAAAACGAGGGCCCAGCCCTTTAGTGCCAATATCAAAATAAGAGCCCAACACTTTAGTGCCAATATCAAAATGAGGGCCTAACTCTTTAGTGCTAATAATAGTCAAATAGTAAATATACAGAGTTTTAATACAGTTGCAGCAATAAAATTAATAATAATAAAAAATGGATAAATAAACAAAGTCTAGGATTTTCCAAAGGCCACTATCTAAGATGTCATCTTACCACACTTGTCACATAACAGCTAAAATGATTTTTGGGGTCAGCGGCCTCCACACAGTGGGCCAAGACCCAGACATGCAACCCTTAACCCTATATGCCCTCTCATGGGCCCTCAGAATCCAATAATGAATAGAAATTAAGAAATGTGGATCAACCTAAATATCCCAGCCCTCACTGGTAACCATGTCACAAGCATAATAATATTAACGCAGTAAAAAATGAACAAAAATAAACCTAGCCTACCTGGACGCCGAGAAAAATCTCTGAAGTGCACAAACGGTAGACCTAGAGCTCCAGCACGGTTGATGTCCCCCAAAACTATACAAGTTAAAAGTTCCAAGGTCAAAATATGAATAAGAAGACCCATATTGTACTATAAACTAAGGTCGAAAGTGGGGCCTGCAGCTCAGAAATACAACTTAACCACTGGGGCATAGCCTTCAGCTCGGGGGACTCATAGTCCCAAAAATGAGCTCAAAGAGAGATTGAGAACGTAAGGACGACAAGATGATGTAAAAGGGTGAAGCCCTGTCTTGAGGGAAGGGGCTGCAGAGGTGGTCCTTGCCGAGGTGGTTCTCGCCAAAGTGGCCTCACCATCTAAACCAAGAACAAGGGGCACAAGCAGTCTCTAGAAGTTTACACTAAGAAGGGCATGCGAACCTCATAGAGGTAACCTCGCCACAGCGACCTCGTCTAGGCGATCTCAGGATGCTGACGTAACTTTGTCAAAGTGGCCTCTCCAAAGTGACCTCCCCAAGACCACCTCGCTAAGGTGACCTCGGGGAACTAGCATAACATCGTTAAGGCTGTGTTGCTAAGGTGACCTCGCTAAGACGACCTCGGAGCACTGGCGTAGCTTCACCAAGGCGGCCTTGCCAAGGTGACCTCACCAAGACAACCTCATCAAGGTAACCTCGCCAAGACAACCTCATCAAGGGGACCTTAGGGCACTAGCATAACTTCACCAAGGTGGCCTTACAAAAGTGACCTTGCCAAGACGACCTCGCCAAGATGTCCTCATGAAGGCAATCTCGGGGCGCGGGGCAGTTTGTGATCTGCAGCAACTCAGGGGAAAACTCTTAGGGTCTCAAACAAGTATCAGGTGGCCCCAAATCTAACAAACCCAAAATGCATTTGGGGTGGGGAAACATAACATAAAGCATTAACCAGCTAGAATTCAGGAATTACACATAATCCAACTGGGAAGTAAGGATAAGATATCTATAAACCAACCTAGGAAAGTGGATAAAATTTCTACAAAACATCTGCATGCAGGGACTCATGAATTGAACCATTACGAACAGAAAATTATAGATAAAGAAGCTATACTCAAACTAGTCTAGATAAGGAACACAATAATTCTCAGCTAAATCTAAATAAGAAACGACATCTACACTCCACCAATCCATCAAAAATGGTGAAAAGTTACCATTTCTAAGAAAAATGAAGGAGAAAACTTACCAATGAAAGGAAAGGCATTGGTGATCTTGGGGATGGACTTCTCTTCAATTTGATTTTTTTTTTGAGACTCAACAATAGGTTGGACTGACAAAAGAAGGTTGGGGAAAAGATCTGAAAGTTTCAAGGACATGATTGGCACATATATATATATATATATATATATATATATATTGTGTCCTTTCCCATGCTGCCACATGGGCTAAGCCCACTAAGGGAATTGTGTTGGGTTATGTTTTCCACAAAACAGCCAAATAGCTTAGGCCAAAAGCTTTACAACACAACCGAATTCAAAACAAAAAGCCCAGGCCATAGACTTAAGGTCCAACTAGACCAAAGTCAACATTCTGAAGCTAACTGGATTGTAGAAGTTCGATTCTGAGTGCATTTACTACTATTTCACTCTCAAGTTCCACTATTTCAAAATTGAAACTTCAAAATAGGGAAATTGAGATAACGAGCAAATGAGTCACTAGGACACCGAGCTACCTATACCACCATGTCATAAACAATTTAGGGAACTACCAAATAGCTCTAAGTACAGAAAAAAGAAAAGGAAAAAGGAAAGGAAATGACTGAGCGGGTTATTACACTGCCATTTGAATTTGATTTTTAGCGCCCTTACTATTATTTCACTCTTACGTTCCACTATTTTAAAACTAAACCTTCAAAATAAGGAGACTGAGATAACAAGCAAATGAGTCACCAGGGCATCAAGCTACTTGTCCTAGAAAGTAATAAATGACTTAGGGAAACTACCAAACAACTCTATGCATAAGAAAAGATAAAATGTAAGGAAATGATCGAGTGAGTCATTATAACATCCACCACTTAAAAATACTTTTGTTTTCAAAGTCAAGAGAGGATTAGTACCTAAAGTCTCGAACAGATATGGATACTGGGCTCGCATATCATGCTCTGTCCCAGGTGGCCTCCTCAAGTGGTCTATGTTCCTAGTGAACCTTCACTACCATAATCTCCCTGGACTTCAGTTGTCTCACATCTTTTGCCTTAATAGCTTTAGGCTTCTCAAAATAGGTCAGGGTATTATCAATATACATATATTATCGATGAAGGACATGGGATAGGTCTAGTATATAGCTGTAGAGCATAGATACATAGAAAACTAGATAAACTGCAGCTAACTCAGATGGCAAGGCAAGTCTTTAGGAAACTTCTCCAACTCTTTGCAATATCTCGTATGGCCAAAGGAATAGGGTGATAAGCTTTCCCTACCTACAAAACCTCATAACACCCTTCATGGGAGACCATCTAAGGAAAACCAAGTCACCAACAATGAACTCAAGGAATCGAAACCAACGAGCCACGTAGGACTTCTCACTACTCTGGGCTTCTCGCAACCTATCCTAAATAAGTTTGACCTGATCTGTAGTATCACAGAGCCAATCAAAACTCTTGAGTTTTCCCTAACCGTCACTAATCAAACCAATGGGCGATCTACAACACCTTACATAAAAGGCCTCAAATGGAGCCATCTGTATACTATAGTGGGACCTGTTATTATATGAGAACTTTACCAAAGACAAGTGCCTTCCCAGCTACCTCCAAAGTCAAATGCACATGCATGCAACATAACTTGAATTACCCGAATGGTCCTCTCGGACTGCCCATCCGTCTTTGGGTGAAATGTTGAGGTCAACTCAACCTCTACTCAACTCTCGCTAAATCGACCACTAGAACCCTGAGGTTAACTAAGTGCCTCAATCAGATATGATAGATAATGGTACCCCATGAAGGCCAACTACCTCATGAACATATAACTTAGACAACCCCTATACACCTCAAGTCAAATAAGTCGGTAGGAAGTAAGTTGACTTGTTCATCGGATCCATAATGACCCATATACAATCAAACCCTCTAGAAGTACGGGGAAGGCCTGTGATGAAGTCCATAGTAATCTGCTTCCATTTCCACTCAGGGATAGGGAGTCTTTGCATCTCACCGCCCGACTTCTGGTGTTCGATCAGTAATGCTGCCTAAAATCACGATACATCTTTGCAATACCTGGAGGGATAGATTACCTGGAATAGTTGGCCTCATGGACCAATTTCAGAATTAGATCACCAACCCTCGAAATAGCAATGCGGCCATGAACCCATAATACACCATTAGCATCTACACTAGCCCAATCCAAATAACCTAATAGTACCCTCTCCCTCATCTGAACTAGATGTGGGTCCTCATACTGGCACTGTCAAATCTGGTCAATAAAAGACGATCTTGCTCAATACTGGTAATAACTCACTCTGGAACTAAAATATCCAACCTAATCATCATTCTAGCCAAGAACTGCATATCCCAAGCTAACGACCTTTCAGAAATATAAACTTCAGCTAGGCTACCCAGGATCATCACCTTTCAACTCAAGGCGTTGACAACCCTGTTAGCCTTGCCTGGATGGTAGAGAATAGTCAAATCATAGTCCTTCAGGAGCTCAAACCACCTCCACTACCTCAAGTTAAGTTCCTTCTAATTCAGCATGCACTGCAAGCTACGGTTAATAGTGAATACCTTGTAGTAGACTCCATATAGATAGTGCCTCTAGATCTTAAGTGCAAAAACTAATGTTGCTAACTCCAAATCATGGGTGGGGTTATTGCACTCATAATCCTTCAGCAGCCTTGATGCATATGCTATCACCTGGCCTTACTGCATCAAAACACAACCCAGAAAAATGCTCGAAACATTATAATACACTATAAATGGATGGCCCTCAATGGGTAGAACAAGAACCACACTTGTAGTTAGCAACTACATCAAACTCAGAAAGTTGGCCTAACACTCAGCTGACCACTAAAAGGGCACATCCTTCCATGTCAGTCTGGTCAAGGGGCTACAATGGAAGAGAAACCCTAAACAAAATAGCAGTAATACCCTACTAACTCTAGGAAGCGACAAATATCAGTAATGGACATAGGTTGAGGCCAATCAAAAATTGTAGCAACCTTAGACGAATCACCACTGACACCGATACCCGATACCACGTGGCCCAGAAAGGAGACAAAATTGAGCAAAAACTCACACTTTGAGAACTTGGCATAGAGTTGGTCAGTCCTCAAATTTTGCAACACAATCCTCAGTTGATCCTCATGCTCGGCTCACTCCATGAGTAGACTAGTATATCATCAATAAAAACAATCACAACTGCATCCAGATAAGGTTAAAATACCTGAGTCATCAGATCCATGTAAGATGCAGGGACATTAGTCATTAGATCCTTGTTCAGTATACAATAATCAATAAAAATTCGTAGGGACCCATACTTATTTTTAACAAACAACATCGGGGCACCCTATGGCAATATATTAGGATGGATAAAACCCCTGTCAAGCAAGTCCTATAGATGGACACTCAACTAATAAAGCTTAGCTAGTGCTATATGATACGTAGGAAAGGAAATGGGCTTGGTGCCCGGCTTAGCCTCGATAGTGAAATTATATCCTTCTCAAGTGGAAGGACAGGAAAATTGGTAGGGAAGACATCAATAAACTCACTAACAGCCTTCACAATCTCAAAGGAAAGGGACTCTACACTGACATCTCTAACGTGGGCCAAATAAGCATAACAACCCCGAGCGATAAATCTTTGGGCTCGACAATAAGAAATGAACCAAACTGATGAATGGCTAGTGGGACTGTGCCACACTACTGGTGGTACAACAGGCATAGATAAGGTCACGGTATTGGCAAAAAAATACAGGACATCCATCACAATAGGAGGATAAGAAGTCCATGGCTAGAATCACATCAAAATCTAACATAGCCAGCTCAATCAGATCAACACTTATGTCGTGACCCTGAATTATCACCCGACACGACCTGTACATTCGATGCACCACTAGGGAAATATCTACTGGGGTAGATACACTTAAGGCAAGGCAACGTCTCACTAACAACACACAATAATAAAGCAAAAAATATAGAAATATATGAGGGTGGAACCCGAATAAAAAAAGTAAATGTAAGAAATAAAAATACAGGCAACATATCGGTAACAACTGCATTAGAGTTCTCACCCTTGGCCATATCAAAAATAGCATAAAGTTGGCACTGCTCCCCCTCCCGCTGTGTACCCAACTCCCTGACTCTACCTCTGGCCACCCAGCTCCTCCCCTAGCTCCCTAAATAGTTGGTGGCCCACCTCTGATTGGTGAAATGTCCTGTAATAGCTGAACAGGTAGGGTTGTAGCCTGAGAGGCCTTATACTGGGGGCAAGCCCAGGCATATGGCCTTGGCCCCCATACTCATAGCAAACATCACCTACCCTGAACTAGCCACGGGACCCCTCGCGAACCTGAAATTGGGCACCTAATGGGATGGCTGCTTACCCCACTATTGGAGTCTTGGTGCTATCGGTTCGACTAGAATATATGATCAAAACTATGGTACTCTATACTAGACCATAAAAACCTATCCTGGTGGTGCTGCTACTTCTTGATACCCCATTGGTCCTAGCGAGTGAATATCTCCTACGGTGAGCATGGTCAGAAACATCTAGGAATAAATTCTGTAGCCTAGAAGTAACTCACCATGGCCCTACAAATTAGGCCACAGTTCGCAAGTAAAGCGGAAAATCCACTCCTCCTTAGAAGATATCAGGTCTCCGGCATGTCTAGATAAATTAATAAAACATGCCTCAAACTTTGGGATTGTTATTGAACGCTGTCTCAATCCCTCAAGCTATGCCCGCGATGCCTCACATACACTCTGAGGCATATGACTAGCTAGAAATGCCTCACTGAACTACCCCCAAGTAGGTGGAGATCACCCTGGCAGTCTATAATCCCAAAATATTTGTCATCACTAATTAGCGGCACCATTGAGTTGATAGGATGTGAAGTTTACCCTATGAGAATTAAGAAGCTGTAATGTCTAAAGGCGCTCCTCACAAACAGTAACAAACTCATGGGGGTCCTCGTCTGAGCTCCCGTGAACCTAGCGAGGGCAACCTGAAGGAAATAGTGTAACATCTTTCGCATCTCAAATAAGGGTATAGTAGGAGTTATTGCTCGTGCAGGGGCGTGGTAGTAGTTTGAAGTGGTGTACTGCTAGTAGTGGTGCTGGAGCTGTAGAAGCTGGGGGAGATGGTAGGCTCAATTCTGCTCCCGAAGCAAATAACTGTGGCCTTTCTACCGTAGTATCATCAAACATCTGGAGCATCTTCCATAATAAGTCTTTGAGCATGGCAGATGGTGGCTGAACAGGTTGTGACGGTGGAACAGAGGGAATTTGTGGTAGTAAAGTAGCTAGGGCAGTAGCAACTGGTGGAGCGCCCTCCCTATCCCTTCCTAGGAAACTGAGGAAGGGTCCCCATCTACTAAAAATCCTCCGGTACACACCTTATGCAAAGTAATGAGGTCAAGGTAAGTTTCAAAAGAGTATGAATAACAAAGCATGGTATGATTTTAAAGAGAACACTATTTCCTAAGGTACACCATAGCCTTCAAATGATTAAGGAAGGATATCTATGCACTGATCTATAGAACTCTACTACTTACTTACTCCAATGCCAATAAGATTGGTGATCCTAAGTTCTAATACAACTCTATCACGACCCAAAATCTCAGGTGATGATGAAGTCTACAACCCTCCTTTAGACAAGCCTAACCCTATAGCCCGGAGCTAAGCGTAATGGGATATAAACTCTCAAAATATCCAATACAGCAAAAGAAGGAATAAACAATACATAAAGAATGTGAGCCAGAAGGAAATCATACATAACCCAAATCTAAAACCCGGTGTCAGTGGCATGTAGAGCTACAATATAGAAACCAAAAGATACATAATACAAATAACTCCTAAAAAGGTAATACAATGTAAGGCCTTCATCAGATCGAATAAAAAAATCTAGAATCATAGAAACCATGTTTGGCTTAGACGTCAAAGCTCAGAATAGGCTAAATCTACTTTGCACGATCACGACATCCTTGATAACCCATGTAGTAGCTGTACTAAGGAAAAAGGTACTGAAGTGTAGTATGAGTACAAAAAAAGGTACTAGTAGACATCATCAGCCGACTGGGTTAAAATAAAATGCGAGTAATAAATGCGAGAAAATAAAATAGGCCAATAGTAGTACGGAAGCAATAAAAGAGCTAAGAAAGCTAATATTAAGCAAAGAAGTAAGATATCGAACGTGCCAGTATGGATTTACATGAACTGAACATGGTAGATGCAATCTACCTAGACCAATATTTTATAACCCAAAATAAAGTAAGGAAACAAACCTATGCTCCAGCTCGGTCAAACCCCACTAATCATGATACCATATATACATGAACCATGAACAATGATTGAATAAAAGGATCCCACTAAATAAGGATTAGAAAGTAACCACACAAAACCTACCTGGCATCCCATACTACCGGCAAGTACAAACAAAAAAAAATATCTACCTGGCCCCCCATCCCACTAGTAAATACAAACAACACAACAAATCCCACCGTGATTCCCTCGTAAGCCTAGTAAGCACACACCATACTAAGGAAAAATAGACAGGGGTGCGGGAAAATAAAGTAGACCAATACAATCAAAGACACACCCCCTGTTAGTGTTAATAATCAACACTGGACACACACCCCTGTTAGTGTTAATAATCAACATCGAACAAACACCCTCTGTCAGTGTCAATAATCAGGGCCTTGTCCTCAGAACATCTGTACCAAGTCTCCAGCCCAAATAGTAAATATTTAAGAGTATCAACACAACAGCAACAATAAGACTAATAATAATAGAAACATAAAGTAAACATAGTCTAGGATTGGCCAAAAGTCCACCAGCTAAGAGCTCTTCTTACCATACTTGTCGCATAACAGCTAAATTAGTTCCCAAAGTCAGTGGCCTTCACACGGTGGAACCAGGATCCCTAGCATACAACCCTTCACCCTCTATACCCTCTTACGGGCCCCTAGAATCAAAAAAGAATATTAATAGAAATACAATAATCAACAAAAATAACCCAACCCACACTACTAGCAGTATTATAAG
>JBDJHY010914734.1:0-14751 GCA_039654485.1 Withania somnifera
CCATCTGCACTCTTCAGTTTGAGCTTGGGATTGCTGGTTGTTGGCCCTGCTTGTGTGTATCTGGTGCCTGAAGATTACCCTTGGCAAATTGGTTTGCAAGTTGTTGTTGCTCTACTTTCTGTTGTTGGTGGCTCGACGGCTTTTGGAGCCTCAAATCTTGTTTCCACTTTGCAGAAAGTAAAGTGAATTGTAAGCTGCAAAACACTTCCTATATTAGAAAATTTCTCTTTTAGTATAAATGTTTATTTTGTTAGATCTTGATCTTTTGTTGATCCCTCGCAGTCTTATATATACATTGTCCTGATCTGCAGTTATCATCTCAGGATTGTAGTTATTACAATTCAAGGATTGAACTTCTTTTATCTTATTATGCATTATTTAACTGGTAGGGTGAAAACTAACATCAATATATCTTTGGATCTAACCTTATAATTCATGTGGTGTGTATACTAATCAGGATGTCATTGCAATTTCATATTGTAGTGACATTCAAATTGCATGACTACAGAACATCAGTGTAGTTGCTACTTCCTAGATACAAACATAGGCCAATAGGTATATATGACAACCCAAGGTTTATTAAGCTGTTCTTTTCCTGGATCCCTAAAGACCAAATATAACAATCATCTTCCACCTGGAAACTTAGATGAGTATGGAGAGCGAATAGCTGAGGTTAGTATTCAATGCAATGCAATGCAATGCTAATCTTCTCTCTGTAAAAGGAAGGCAAACCTCTGAAGCACATATGAAAGGGAATTGTTAATACGCATTATATCTTTTGAAAGAAACTGTGCACAATGAACTTTATGTTTGGGATAATGCTGTACTATATAACTGCACTGTTCTGTGAAGGCATTGTCCTTTACCAACTAGCTGAAGGGGTCAGAAACTAAGCAGGACTTTCTCCTTGCACTATTATCTACATTATACTAATGAACATAACAATCTATGCATCAGACTAGAACGGGACTAAAAGACTATTGCAGAGTCTTTTGATTCAAGTGGTGTGTCCACTAATCTGGATGTTATTTGCAATTCCAGAATCTAGTGGGACTGCATGAGTTCAGAACATCAGTCTTATTGGTCTTCCGTAGAGTCAAACATAGGCCACAATTTATATATACATTGTTATGACAGTAGTAAGTGTGTAAAGTGAGTAGTCTTTTCCGATTTTCTAGAGACCAATTTAACAATCTACTTCCATCAATCGACTCACAGAGTGTGGAGTCGCGTAAATACCTGAGGTTAACACCCAATGCAACTTATAACACACAAAAACATGCATTTGAAAGGGAATTGCTGATGCACATCCATATCTGTCAGAGACAGAGTGCCGTTTGGTCCTTTCCGGCTGGCCTGTTCTCTAACACACTTGAATCTTAGACAAAATTGCAAACTAGCTTTGGAGACTGATGTGCTATATTAACATTAACTGTTTTGTTCTGTGAGGGCAATTGACATAATTACCTTTACTAACTAGTTGAATGGTTAGCAGTTTAGCAGGACTTTCTCTTTTAATGAACATATCATTGATGCATTAGATAACGCAAAGGATGGGGAATAGAAGATAAAATGACCTTTTGAAATCTGTTGATATATAAAGAAGCAAGGATAAAACTGTAAAGGACTACAAAACTAAATCTCCCGACTAAATGCTAGACTATTATAATAGATACTACTTGTTCATTTTTAAACAAAGGAAAAGAAATTGGAGTATGATGAGTTAACAACCATTTTATTAAAACTGAAAACCATAAAATGTTTTAAAACAATTGAGTACGATGTTCTAACAACCATTTTATTAAAACTGAGAACTATATATTGTTCAAAACATGTCATACTACAGTACACACGAAGAAACAATATTTTTGTTTGGAGCAATTAATCAAAGTTTAACATAAATATAACAATGGATTAATTCATGTAATATTTGATATATAATTAGTAATACACATAAATATATATTTGTTTGCTATTCTTTTGGTGGATGGATATACAGTCAGATCTCGTTATAACGGCATTTCACTATAGAAGCATGATTTTCTCTAGAATTAATTTTTCATGTTATATTTTTCCTCTGTAATAGCATTCTACCTATAACAACAGTGACATTTATTGCAATGGTACACTCTTTAAAAATTTATAACAGTATATTCAAATATTATCTAATATTAATATTTTATAAAAAATATATATATTATGTACTGTATAAGGTATTAAAATATTTTTGGTAATCATCATGAAACTAAGAAAATTGTAAACTTTTTTAACTTCTTCAACTTGTACTTTTAATACAACATAACTTTGACTAAAGTTTTTTTAATCTCATGAGAAAACACTTGAGGTTTGAGAACAGGTAAAAAGGAAATTTTTTTAGAGAAATCTTTGAAACCTCCTTGTTTCACTATTATTTTGGTCAAATTGTTAATAATTACATTTTTTTGGTAAATATAATTATTAAACTAGGCAGATGGCGGTAAATTGATTATAAATTTATAAAATTTCTTTTTTTGTTAGTGTTCATTCAATTCTTATGCCACAAGGTTTGTACACAATTTTAATAATATATTATTACTATGAGATTAAAATTTAAGAAATAACCTACAATTATAATCATCAAACTTAAAATATTTAATTTTTTTTAATCTTAAATGCATATGTTCTTTAGATTTTAATTTTTTATCAGTACAAATACTAGTTATGAATTTTTTTAGTAATGCTTTAGTCCTTTCAATAATAAAACATAAAAATCAATTGAAAATTTTAAACTTAAACAAGTATTTTCTTTTTGTTTATAACATAAAAAATATAAAAAAATATTTTTTCATATTTTTATTTATAACATCTAACTGAAAATTAAATATCAAATGTTGTCATGTATTACAATAGGCTATTCTAAAGTTTTCGAGTATGGGTGCACTGCCAAAAAAAGAAAGGAAAATTTTGCTTAGTGGGAATTGATCCTTATTTCTTTTGATACAAAATTAAGACTTTAACCAAATGCATCATTACATCTTTTTGTAACATGGGTTTTAAAGAATATACATACATAAGATATCTAGTTTTTTGAAAAAAGCATAGGTTTTCATACCCCAAAAAACCTTTTAAATTCGCCTCTTAATACCTCTCTATAATAGCCATAAATTTTTCCAACAAACACTATCACTATAGATAAGTTTGACGAAATTGATAAAATCCCAATTTTAAAATCTAAAATCATCTGACGTTGTGCTCTCACTTTACAGAATGTTAATTTCTTCATCTTCTTAGAGCCGATATTAAGCTTTTGTGAACATATTTGTCTAACGAATTTATAAATAGTTAATGTTAAGAGTAAAAAAAAAAAATCTTTTAATATGCTAAAGTGAACAAGTAAAAATTTACTTTTAATATAAAGAAAATTGTCTTTTCAATTATGCTATACTTGATCTAGTATTGTATTTAATTTTGAGATAAAAATCGTCATCTTCAAATTATTAGACGGTTTAGTAAGATGATTAAAAGTAAACCTGTCAGCCAGTCTAATTTTTTCGGACCGACCGACCCAAAGCTAATCGGACTGGACCCGTATATTAGCCGGGCAAGTCGGTTCGATCCAAAAAATCGGGTCGGTCAACCCAACCCGGACAACCTCGAAATTTTTATTATTTTTAAGATTCGTTTGTTTTGGTCAAAAAAATAGCTGTTTGGCCAAATTTGACTCATTGCCAATGGTTCATTAACGACTATTTTAGCCATTTCAAAAAAAAAATATTTTCAATCTATTTTCTATAAATATCACTTCAATTCTTTCAATTTTCACAGCAATTCTTTCAATCTCTCTCAATATTTCTCCTTAAAAAGTATTTTAATTGTTCTCAATTAATTTTTTAATTTATTATCTTGCAATTATTAGCAACATAAAGTGATCAAGTAGAAGTTTTTTAACTTTCAAGTGTTCAATTGATCAATTATTTTGATAATTTGGTTTAATCGATCCATCTCTTACTTTTAATTTTTAAAATTTTAATTTATTTATTATTTGCAGTTATATTATTTTTTGTGCTTTTAAAGTTTAATATTATAATTTTTAATATGATTTGACTAAGGAAAATGAGTAAAAGTGTTAAGAATTCTGTCCTGAAAGTAGTCCGAGTAACAAGAAAAAATAGATTCTGGTAGTACTAGAAATTATAATCGTATATCTGCCGCTCCACCTAGTATTACTAGTCTGATACGAGTACGGGTAGCACTTACCCGATCCAGCCATCACAAGGAGTTACGCGCAGGAGTTGCAAGCATATTGCAAGCGGCTATGCGGAAGAGAAATGCTTGGGAAGCCTTCTTCAAGCCATGTCAAGGGACATTCAATCTTTGGGAGGTGCAAGATTTGACAACTCCAGGACTTGAGGGGCCAAAATAAAGATTTTGGAACTTTAGGGGCTTATGTGGAGATATTAAGAATTTGAGGGCCAAAGTGCCTTTTGTGCAAACTTGTAATAGCAATAAATACTCAAGTTTGCAGCATTTTATTGGCAGACATTGATGAATTGAACGAACTCCATTGATAGAATAGCTTATAACTTAGTTTAGCCTAGAAGTAATTTAGCATAACTTTAGTACGCAATTGAGGGTGGATTCCTTTAGTTGCAACCGTAACTTTTTTTCACAGCAAACGAAGGATTTTTTATTTTTGGACTCATTTTAATTTTCGTAGATTGATGTTGGGATTTATCGTCAATCCATAGGTTCAATTGAAAGGTGAGGGTACCCAGTCCCTTGTTGTTCATAAACCTTAGGTTAATTATAAGTTTTCGCATATCTTTTTTTCTCTTTATTTCTTTCTCCCTTATACCTCGTGCGCCTAGTATTACGATCCGCATCACAGTTGCAGACGCATAGGTGGTTTGGGAATCAGTTGTTGTATTTATCTGTTGAGTGAAATAGAGAGGGTCTACATTGAAGGCTTGCTGGTGAATGTTAGTGAAAAGCTTCTGGGTTGTTAGATTTGGTTCGAGCTTCGGGTAAGCACGTGTTGGGAGTTGGGGAAAATTTATTTCATGAGTTACGAACAACATATAAAGTGAATTCTTTTAACTATCTTAAAGGTGGTGGGTCTGGGGGACTATATGGTCCATCCTGGGATGTACCGACCTAGTTGAAAAATGATTAGAATAGTTACCAGAGTAAATTAAAGGAGAAAAAAGAGAATATACATTAGTTACTGTGGGATCCTGATTTTTTCACGTGCACCTTTGATATTGATTTGCTTGTTTATGTGCCTATCACTAATTTTGAATCTTCATGTATTTCCACACCACTAGCCAGGATCCAGCTTTTCCTTTCAGCAATAGTTGCCTGTATCATCTTATAGATGCTTTCAAAATTTATTTATAAAGTACTTACCATATTTATAAAGTACTTATCATTAGAAGTGCTTTGAAAAAAAAAACCTCTTGAACAGTAGCAATTTATCTTTGACTAATCAATTTAAAAAATATCTTTTGCCAAATATAGATTAGGAGCTTGTGCTTGACCAAGATACTGAGTGTTTTTGAAAAAGAAAACTATGTCTTTTAGTTCTGCAAAACTGTTTCTGCTACTACTATTTTGGGAAAATGATATAGTATGGCTGCCAGCAATGTAGCGGCCTAACTTTGGACTATTAGATTCGAAATACATTTTAGTCCCAAAAAAATTGATAAGTGATAGTCAAACCCTAAACCCACCCTTGCTCCTTCTCTTTCAGTCGCCTTGGTCCCCCTCTCCTCATACTTTTCCTTCACTTCTCCTCTTCTCACTTCTTCCACTAATCAGCAACCAACACCGCTCTTCTTTCCTCTTCTTGATTATCACCTTCTTTCCCCTTTCTCACGTCCTGGTATAATAAAGATCAAGACAAGTATTTCCAGGTCAAGATATTTCCTTTTGAGATCGCTGACATTAGTCTAAGTAGCTAAAATTTTTTATGAAAAAGGTAGAGAAAGAAGGGTGGTTGAAGTAGAACCATACGAAGTACCTAGGTCAAAGCCAGGCCATATAAACACCAAAACATAGAAAAGGGGCTGAAAAAACAAGTCCGTGACTTGACATCGACAGAATACTACCTCCAATTCCCTATATGTTCAATAGAGCCTTACTCACTCCCTTTTTCTTCTTTTCCACCCACCAGCTACCATCACTACATAGTCTTTCTCCCCTCATCTTTTTTTATGTCATCTCCCTTTGTGACTTAGATGCAAATTCCTATCTTCTCTAATATCTTTTCGAAGAATTTTCGCGAGAAGATGAAAGACTGATGAAAAAATGGTCACTAACGGAAAAGATATTTTTTATCAAGTTTTTAGGTCTTCAGTGCTCCTTCATTTATAAATTGTGTGATTAGTAAATAGTAATTGTATAATAGGTGTACAAGTAATGTGTATATAATATATTATGCACCTAGTATATAACACATATACACTATTTCTACACATTTAATGTATGTAATTCATATTTTATTAATAATAATTTCAGAAGTAAAATATATAAATATCATACCAATATATTGAAAAGTTCTATGATTATATTTTAGTATTCCTAAAAAGATACATACAATAATTTATTATACATAATGCTTTTTCTATTTCAATTTGTTTTCTCTGTTTTGACTTGACACTTTAAGGAAATAATGAATATTTCTAAATTTTATGATCTTAAGTTAAAATTATGTCACATTTATCAAAATGTCCTTTAATTTTATCGTCTTAAATATGTCATGTGAAAAATTTAAAATTAAGAAGTTTTAAAAAGACGAACAAGGAATATTTTAACTTAAGTAAATATTTATTGAATGAAACAATTTGCGCATTACAAATAACTAATTTAGGGGCATATTTTATTATTTTAATAGAAAATAAAAGTTATTTATGATTATAATACAGATAAAGAATATTAGTAATATACAATAAAAAAAATTGCAACTTTTTTATTTGCTTTTCTTCTTTTTTCTAAAGAAAAGTTATAAAAAAATTACAACTTTTTTATTTGCCTTTTTTTCTCAAAAAAAATTGAATTTGTTTTTTGTAAATATGATTTGGATATATATATATATATATATACTCCACCCAAATAACTAGATTTTGTGTATTTAATTCTCTTCTAGCTCACTTTTCTAGTTTCTTTACTTTCTCTTATACAACAGCAAATCATCCAGTTTTTCCAAACATAATATAATACAATATAATATTATACATAATATAAAACAATACAATATTATACAATATTGAATCTTATGAAACCGGCAAACCACCATCCAAACAATCTGTAATCCCGTTTCTTGTTTATTGGGGCTTTAGTGTTTCAAAATAAAATTCTCAACTGGGAGATAGAGACGCGAGATGGCGAGAGATATTGAGAGACAAAGTTTGCTTTGGTGCCTCCTCTTACTGGCGTCGTGCTGGTTGCAATTGCTCGTCCATCTTCCTCGTCGTTTGGTAAGGTAAGTTCTATTATTGTGTCTTTTTTTCGAAAAGAAACAATTAAAGATTAAGAAAAATCATAGATCTATTGAAATTTTATCTGAGAAGATCTCAACTATACACGCCATAAATGAATCGAGACTAGTTCAAAGCTTGATTTTTGCTGGTTGAAGATTCCATTTTGATTATTATTCTTTGTATTTGTTCTTGAACTCCATGCTAAATCTGTTGAAATTTTCTATTGAAGGCTTCAAGCCATGAATTCAGTTTCTTCTGTTGATGTGAGTCCTATGATTCATAATGTGTATGTTTATTTGAGATTCTGTTTAGATATCAATTATTATTCTTTTATTTTTGTATTAGTATTTATCGATCTATATTTGTCGTTGTCGTGTTATATATGTTACCACTTGATAATTGATATTTTTCATCAATTTCTCCGTATTCAGCACTTTGTACAATTTAATACAAACATCTGCAAACCATAAGTACTTGTAAGAGACTATGAGTTCCAAGTCTTTAACAAAAGAATTCATTCATCCGTGCAATTATATGGTACTTCCAAAGTTTATTAGTTCATATCAACTCTAAAATCTTAAATTATTTATCAAACTCTTAAGTCCTATTATCTATTGAAACTTCTGAAGTGAATTATACAATAAGATGAAACATTATTTAGCCTTTTGCTAGTATACCGAGTAAAAGAAAGTTGATCTGTATGTACAATCACATAAGTAGGGTATGGAAAATAGGTTGTGAAGTAGGATGTATCCAGATATTACCCCGATATCTGTGGTGTAGAGAGGTAATTTACGGTAGAGGTTCGTTTCAAAGAAATTGTATATGTCTGTATAATGACGTATAATTAATCTATCTATATTAATATGACAATGTGTTTATATAGAAAATAGAGCTATTTGTTTTTCGTTTTTGACTGATTCATCTTCGGTTATTTGTGTGAGGCTAAACTGATTTTTTTTTCTTTTTTTGAAGAGTAGTCACTGGTCTATTTTTCTACCTATGAGTCAAGAAAGTATGTAGTTTCTTCAACTGAAAACTGGTATAAATATTTTCTAGGGAGATGTGTTCGTTATCCCTATTAGGCCTTACATTTGTTAAGTATAAATGTGATCTTGTGTTGTTGATTGATTTTCTTGTTAAAATAAACAAGTGATCAGAGAATTTTATACATTTAACCTCTAAGTTTTCACTTAAATCTTGATCTTCGTTTCCTACAAATAAGTTATGGCCACCTTAAGGGCGCTCAAATGATTTGAAAACTTTGCCAATAGTTAATCATTTGGTTTGAGTTTGAAGTCTGGTTTCAATTGTCTTCCTTTTCTACAGTTATTTTTCATGTCCTCGCAACTACAAAAAAGAAAAAAGTTAATCTCTTTTACATATAGTTAAGCTTTGTATGGTGTATGTCTGTTTATTTTAAACGTATCATATTATGGATATCATAACCTGAAGTGAAAGTTCTGAGTAGTTTATAATGACTGCATAAGCTTTAAAAGGCTTTTAGTAGAAATTATGACTTAAGGCCTTCCATACTGTCTTTTATATATATATATACATATATTCCAAGGCTGCTCGTGTCGAGAGTTATGTTTATCTAGTGTCTACCATATTTCGTGTTCTAGAACAAAACTTTCAAAAGCATATCCCGTTTAAATACTCAAAGCTTCCAAGACGTTTTTTCTTCGAATGAGTTTATGTTACTATTATGGTGTATCTAATATCATAGCTCTCATTGTTTATAATTTTGTATTAATTCCCTCAATCTTTTCACATACAAGAGATTGTTAATTTTCTAGGTTAAAGGAAACAGGATATTGTTTACGTTAAGGAACATCAAGGAGGTTTTGCATAATGTTAGAAATAATTTATTATGTATTTGTCCTGTTTCTCTTGAGTAAATTAGGATAGGTCGTTATATAGTGGAATTAATTATCAAAGAAATAGTTTCTAAATGTAAGCCGAGCAACTGAAATCCGTGAGATTGTGAAATAGTTACTGAACGTGATCTATGAACTGATCCATCCATTTACTTTGAAAAATATTTCACACAACAGTACTGCTGGTGAGTTTCTTCTAAACCTGGCACCCGGTCCGAAACAGGCCCATCCGGACTAGGGGGTCCGTGGACCGGCCGGTCTCCGGGCTGGGCTAATCCGATTCAAAATACTTGATTCGAACCGGCCCAACCCACGTGAACAGTAACCGAGCCAAACCGTCGTAGATAATGATTTTATTTTACAAAAAATAAAATTTAAACTCGTTTGTTAATTCAAAATATATATTTATATAGTTTAAATTTAAAATTAGTACGAATATACAAAAGTTATTAATAATAATTATATATAAAAATGAAAATTAACGAGTAACGATATATTTACTATAGTTACTAACGATATATTTACTATAGTATAAATATATGTATATATTATAATTACAAAAGATATACACTATATATTAACAATATACTACATATATACACGATATATTAGAGATATATTAGACATATTAATACTAGACTATGTATATATAGTTGTATACTAGATATTAAAGACATATGAACAATAATACTAATAATATATACTATATACTATATATTAAAGATATATTAGATATATTAACAATATATACTATATATTGAAGATATATTAGACATATTAACACTATACTACATATATATAGTTATATACTATATATTAAAGACATATGAACAATAATACTAATGATATATACTATATACTAATGATATCGACACATACATACTATATACTAAAGATAGATAAGACACATTAACAATATACTACATATATATACTATACATTGAAGATATATTAGAAATTATGATTTGGGCATCAAATCAGAAAAAGTGCTATTTGAAGGGGCTAAAAGCATTTTCTTGAAAAATCGGGTGGGCCAAGCTGCCTACCTCCTACAGAAGTTTGGGACGAACAGATCTTGAAAAAATACGTGAAATAAAAAAAAATCGTCTAAAACGGTCATCCGAGTGCAAAGTTGTGGCCGTTTGAACTTTCAGCCATTGACAACTACTTTTTTCCCTTAACTTAGATATGTATTATATACTAACGATATATTTATAAACTAACTAACGATATATACTAAATACTAACGGTATATACTAAATATGTTATATATACACCATATATACACTATATATACAAGATATGTATACTACATATACTATATATACTATATATATAAGATACGTATATCATATTTTTTAAAAAAATTAAAAACTCGGAGCCGGGCCGGACCAAAATGGCCAAATCGGCTCGGAATCAAACTGGGTTGTCCAGGCCGGTCCGGTGATTTTAGGCCAATTTTCCCAGGTAAACCGGCCCAGTTTCCACCTTTAGTCCATGGACACAAAACACTACATTATTGATCCCCATCTCCTTGTGATACGAGCACAGATAGCACCTACTCGTTCCGGCCTTTCACACGGAGTCCCGCGAAGGAGCTGCAAGCATTACAAGCGATCATGCGGAAGAGAGATGCTTAGGAAGCCCTTTTCAAGCCATGTCAAGGGATATTCAACTTATGGGAAGCTTGTGAGTTGCAAGATGTGAAGATTCTAAAACTTGAGGGGGCTTAATTGAAAATCCCAAAACTTTGGGTGTTGCTGTGAAGATGCCAAGACTTTAGAGGCCAAAGTACAATTATTGCAAATTTGTAATAGCTCTAAGTACTAGAGTTTACAGTAATTTTCGGAGAGACATTGATGAAATATTTGAACTCCTTGAGAGATTAGCTTTTAGCCTTAGAATAGTTTTTAGACATAATTTAGCGTAATTGTAGTGCATGATTGAGGGTGGATTCTCTTAGTTGCTAGATAACTTCTTTTAAATATTCAATTGAATGATTTTCCATTTGTTGATTCAAACTCGATTTCCGTTGATTGCGTGTTTGGGTTTATAGTGATTCACAGGTTCGATTGAAAGGTGAGGGTAATCAATCCCTTGTTGTTCATAAATCGATGAGTTTATTGTCAATTTCCGCATATCTTTTCTCTTTATTTCTTTCTCCCGTATTTTTTCGTGCGCTTTGTATATCGATCCGCATCACCTTGACTGGTCATTAATACGAGGGTTTGCAATTCTCTTAGGCGTTGGTCGCTATCCTATTTGTGACGATCCAGCCGAACGTGTTGGCCTAATAGGACTAAGATGACATAGATGGTTGATGACCGATTTTTATTTTTGCAAGCCTTTTGGGTCCTCCAATTGGTCGGCTCATTAGCTTGACTGTAAGTATTTGTCTTTCAAAACCTCAAATTAAGGAGGGATCCCTTTAATTAATAATTTCATATATGTCTAGGTTCAAACATCTCCTGGATAGCCTATTGCATTGCCATGGAGTATTAAACTCCCTAGAGTAGATATCGACTCAAGGGGATGATTAATAAATGGTCATACATATTAGTAGATATTGAGCTTCCCATTCGGGTTCTCTTTGACCGAGTATGTGGTGGAATGATCTTGAGTTTCTTCACATATCAGATGATCATTTCGTGTGGTATCCGTAAATGTCCTTCCCGTGGAGGTCCTGACTGGATGCTCGAGCTCGTGGAAGTTATTCCTAAGTCCTCACATCGGGCTATCCAGATTGCTATCTTGCTTGGGTTTTAGATTCGCAGCCTCGCTCTCTTTTTGGTGTTCGGGGAGATTACCCTTAAGCTCTTTTCCTCCCAAGTCTCCATAAAAAATGGGTGTTGGGGCCTTATGGACGCTCGTGAATAATATACAACTCATGGCTCGATTGTGTAAGCAGCACCACAAGTTGAGACGGAACTCCAAACTTAAAGCATAGACATACACTAATTCTCTTTGAGCTTTTTCGTTCAGACTCCTATATTTAATTGTTGCTTACTCGGTAACCGTAGCCTCGACCTCTGGCTGCCTTTTCTATTGGCTTTGGCTGAAGGGTCATTTATTCAGGACAAAGAATCCCTATGTAAAAGAGCCTAGTTAGCATTCCCGTACACCCAGTCCTTATTTTCTTTCTAAAAAGCTTCTCTATCTTTCTTTCCCACATCCGTGTGTCTATCCGATAGTATAACACTCATCACTGTGTTGCCGAACACCATGAGTTGTTCCCTGCAGAGCAAAAGACATTAGCAGAAAACCACGAGAGTTGATAAGCCAAAACCCACACAGTTGCTCTAGCCTTACGGTGGGCGCTAAATTATCTACTTTCGTTTTGGTATATTTGAATTTGTACGTGAGTTAAGAGCATCAATTACAATTTTAGCTTTGGCCTAACAATAAAATGGTTGTAATGAAGTAAATAAGGTACATAAGTAACAAAATAAATCAAACAAGTAGAGATTAGGAGCTATTCTAAGTGCTGGCAAGGGTTGGTTCTTATTAATCACTGTTCAAGATCGCCGAGCTAGCTGAGTACAGTGTGAATGAACAAGACTTAGCTAAGGAAGACACTAATGCTTAAAGAGCAACCTGACATATTCTATTACTTAAGGGATAAGGATGCATGAAAGTCGATTCCTTACAATAGAAGAGAGAGTGTCTATTTATAGGGGAGTAGGGCTGTCCTCCGACCAATAAGAGATAGTCATTTGTCCTGAAATTGTTGGGGCATACCCTGTCCTTTGGCATATGTCAGATACGTTTTCGTCAAAGGCAGTTGGCTTCTATGAAATCCCTGACACCTCGTCCTTTAATTTTTTTTCGATTGCTCGTAGTCCTCCATCTCGTGCTAGTCTTGAGTGCCTTTACCTTCCTCTCGAGCATAAGTTACTAGTCGGACTGTGATCGTTCTTCAAGATGAAGGTATTGCGACGACCTCTACTTACACCTGGTCCAGTGGGGCCAATACACTCTAAATATCTTAAATTACTTTTTACCCTACACAATAGTAATACAAAGAGTTTGGTAAAAATCGCAGTAATAGCTAGGACTGAGCGTTGTTTTGGAAAAGTTGAAATTGATTTTTGGATGATGGATTTAAATTTTAAAATTTAGAATTTCGAAATCCGAATTTTCCTATACCTTATATTTGTCCCTAATGACTAAACATAAGTCTATATATCTAATAATACTATGTTCAATTCCCCGTCAAATCAGTCAACATATTCTAATAGGCTAATAAATAGTGCAAATTGAGATGCATCTGAGTATTTCATTGTCATTTAAGAGGTGTGATACTGGGTGCCTAAGTATATATTAATTGATTTTAAAATTGCATAGAATTTATACAGTTTGAATAGTGATTGACTTGAATATGAACTATTAATAGTATCATCTACATAGACATGATCTTACTTCGTCTGAGTTGAGGAATTTCTTCAATAATAGTTGGCATAATATATAAATGGATTTTTTAATTTGGCCTAAAATTATAATTATGACATTTAATTTTTAATGTGCATAAGTGCATATTTAAACTTGTATAAAGTTGCATAAGTAGACACACATATCCTACTTAACATAATACAAGTTGGACACAACGTAGGTTGAAAAACCACCATAAGGACGCCACGTAGGATATATGTGTCTAATTGTTAAACTCTATACAAGTTTAAGTATCTACATGTACAGAGCAAAAGTTAAAAGTCATAGTTATAATTTTAGGCCAAATTAAAAAATACATTTATGTATTATGCCATAGTAATTTCATCGCTTAAATGAACATTTTTTATTTTAATGATTGTCGGAGAACAGGATGAGAAATTCTTAAAGGCAATTTGACATGAATACTTTGTTGAGATGTTCATTTTTGCAAGAACAAAGAAACTTGATTTCATTACAATAGAAAATGACTTTTAATGACAATAAATATTTATTTTAATAAAGGAGGATAAAATTTTTACCGGCATTAGTTAATTTAACGGCAATTAAACTATTGCCGCTAAATATCCTTTTTGGTGTAGTGAATTTGTAGGCTCAAATAAGAAATTCAAAATAATAAAATCGATTAATTCAAAATCAACCTTAAGAAAACCAATTCAACCAGAATTTATTTCATTTGGATTTGGATTTGGATTTTAGATTCTTGCGGGAAAATAAAAAATTCGAACAGAAAATTCATATCCAATCAAAACTGCATAAACTCTGCCCCTAAAAACAACAGCAAGTAATTTTGTCAAAGAAAATGTACCCTTGCTCATAATATTAAAAACGTTGTTCCATTATTTTTTGTCTGGTTAGACCAATTTTTGGACATGCGCTACTAATACTAGGGCCAAATGTGAAAATAAAGTGGGGGTGTGAAAGTCGTAGAAAGCACTAGATAAAGGTCAAAAGAAGGGTAAAGTGCA
>JBDJHY010914843.1:0-14751 GCA_039654485.1 Withania somnifera
TAGCAATAAATAACATCCTAGATAACAGCTCAAAATCTAAACCCATCACAAAGTAACAAACCATGGCTAAAATTTAGGAGCACATAAGCATAGAAGACAAATAAGGGCAGATAAAAACCAACCTTAACAAATAGAGGGAAAATCAAACAGATATAGATGGATACCAAAACAAAAACCAACTAAGGGGGGGCTAACCAACCACGTGCTAAGAAAATCAAACCTGGGATTACAATGACTGAGGCATTACGAGGACTCTAATAGGGATTGAATGATAGCTGGCCCACTCTATGTTGGGGGAAATCTATCTGCACTAGGGGGAATCTACTAAAATATGTCTAGGAGCCCCACACTCAAAGCAAGACTAACCTTAAAGGGAAACTCTGGAGTGATGGACGGAGACACCACACTCCAAATACAAACCTAGCTACCGATGTTGATAGAGATCCCTCGCAAAACTAGAATGATCATCCAACCTGAATCTCTAGCAGTCTGACCCATATATAACTACTAATTCCATCATATTGAGTACTACCTCTATCTATAAACAATGTCAACTCTATGGAAACCTGAACTAAATGAACTTGTGGCCAAACTAAGGGCTGAATAATAACCGCCTGAGGGAATCTCTGGCCAAGCGGCCCATAGCATCACAAATATAGCACCGACCCACTGGTCTAACTCTACAAGAAGAACCAAAAGAACAATGAGGGCCCCAGAATGAATAACACCAGGAGAATGGCTCGAGTTCTTTACACCCAAACCATATTGAATCCCATTTATAAATGGTGGAAATATCTAAAGTAGATCAATGGTATATCTCCTAACACACCATCACTAAAACCACCCATAAGTTGGGGTACCTGTCCACTACCACCATAATCCTCCTGACATAAGCTATCAATTATTCTTATTGGGGCCAACAACCTGAGTGAAAGGATGGCCCCCAACTACCAAAATATAAGTGCTAAATAAAGAGGAAAAATTAATTCATCAATAAAACATTGGGTCCTCTCACTTTCAGAAGGCAAAACTGTAGTTGTACATCCAAATAACTCATGGAATCCTATCACTATCTTAGCAACAAAAAATAAAACCTACTGCAGACCGGGGACTCATACCTAACCTGAGATGTACTCCTAACATCGGGAAACATTCCTACCTGTGGTACACCACCCACCAATCTCAATATCCCAAGAAGAATCTCCTAAACAATCGGTATAGAAACAAACCTTATTGGTGCTAACACAGGTGCCACATAAGCTGATCTATAGACACCAGGTGGCTACTAGACCTGAACAGGCTCGGGATGAACCACAAAAGATCTGAAAGGCATAGAAGCTCTAACAGATTTCAAAACATAGGCACATCCTCGACCTCATAAATGACAACTAGTGCAGATCCTAGATGAAGTTATGAAAGACAATGCAACAGGCCTCCCATCTCCTACTAGTTTTGAAGATCGTGGATGTGTCATCTGAGGAAGAGTGAACAAGAACACTGAAGATTTTAGGCTACCAACTAGGATTCATGCTATATATGAAAGGGAAGAAGAGATTGATTTCCTAAAGATGTCAGTGTAACCCCTCAAATATAGGATACAGACATTATCGTACTCGATCTGCAAGACACTACTAGACACTGGATTATGTACTTAGGATACCAACGAACCTAGAGCTCTAATACCAATTTGTCACAACTAAATTTCTCAGGCTATAAGGTCACTTAAATCTTGTCATAATATAACCACCCAATAAGTACGGTAGGTTAAAGTAATAAATAAAAGAAGAAAGTATAATAACTTAAAAAAATAGGTAGAACACGTGGAAGTCTAGTACAATAAAATAAATTCCCAAGCCCTGGTAAACTAGTACATGAGCCTCTAAGAGAAATAAATACAAAGTCTGAAGTCAGTAAATAATATATGTCTACAATAGTACAAATGATAGAAATTAGGAGATAGGGAGAGGCAAATGCAAACTTTAGAAGCCATGAGCCTTCGTCTACCTCGAGTCAAGATAAGAAGCACTATTAGGACTCAAAGGTGATCACTCACACTTGGATCTATTCCAAAAAGATGCAGAAGTGTAGTATGAGTACCAAAAACAATGGTTACCCAGTAGGCTAGGTCGACCGAGTATATATAAAAATAAAAGCATTATATAGAAGAAAATGAATAAATAAGTCATAGAAGTCCAATAATATAAGAATAGGCAGCAAATGATAGCTATAGATAAATAGAAGCAATAAGGATTAATTAGTGGAGCTAACTAATCCCAACCAATAGGAGAACTCAGAGAAACAAATGAAAGTACTTGGGTCCTTGCTATAGATAATCAAGTAAGGGAGGTATAAGGGCGGTGTCCTCTCAATACATAATCAAGTAGGGAAGAAAATAAGGGTGTTGTACCGATAACTTCATAAAAATTGAAGGGAGGAGCAAAAACCAATGTAATCCCATACAGAATGACCAAGCAAGGTCATGAGAAAGAGATCAGAAGGAAAAAACTACTCAATACAAATAAGGTCTTAAATAGATATATATAAACTCGTTGGCATCCTATTCTACCAGAAGGTACAAACAAGTAAAGCTCACCCGTTGACATCCCATTCTACCAAAAGATACAAAAAAGAAAACAAGAGTGGAAAGTAACACAGACATTAATACAAATGATAATGATGCAAATGGAGTATAACTATGTATGATCCTTCTTTGATTCCGGAAGGCAGGACCAATGGTACGACTTCCCACATATCCGAGATGATATTCCCTTCCCCATTCATATGCATACTAGTACCGAGCGACAAGTCCTATGGAGGGAGCCCCTTATACAATTTCATAATTAGATCTCATGATATTAATACACAAATCAATTTTGGATCAATATAATCTCAATCTCAACATATGTATGGGATTCCCCAAGTACAGAGTAATACAATCTCAATCTTAACGAATGTATGGGATTTGCCAAGTCTAGAGTAATACAATCTCAATCCCAACAGATGCATGGGATTCCCTAAGTATGGAGTAATGCTATTTTAATCTCAAAGGATGCATGGGATTCCCCAAGTCTAGAGTAATACAATCTCAATAGATGTATGGGATTCCCCAAGTACGAAACTGGTATAGGTCAACAATATATGTGCTCGGCTGTCACTGCATCTAAACTAGTCAAAAATTAAATATTTATGCCCGGCCTTCACCGTGACTATAATTAGGTAATGGCTAATACTAAGGATTCAACATCAAACCGAAGATATAAGTGCTAGCAAGGTCATGTACCAAGTTCCAGGTATAGGTCCCTAACTACAACAATAGAAAATAGGGGTACCGAGCGCCCAACCGAAAGTCGGGTCTTTAAATAACTTAGGGAAACCTAAAAACACAATTTCTAGTAAAAAGTCAACTTACAAATCAGTTTCACATCAGGATTAGCCAGTGGTATCAAAAGTATCTGTGATCATATCAAAATATCTATGCTCATATTTAAATATCAAAATCTCAAAGAAATGAAAGTCATCAATATACGAATGGGCCTTTAAGGCCAATCAATATCTAAAAATGAACTCAATGAGGCCATGCAAGGTTCCAAAATCATCAATATTGTTCTCTTGTCCAAATCAGTTCAAACCAATGCATAAAATCTCTGCAACATGATGATTATATACATGAATGATATCAGAACAATCACAGTAAAGAATAACAAAATGTCTTGTCCGCCCGGTACAAGCTAGGAATCACTAGAGCAAGCATAACTAGTCAAATTGATTTTTGAGACTCATAGACATTCCAATGATCCCACGATCTATGTTTCTAGAGTTAGCCCAAACCATAGGGTAATCTACAACAAAAATATAACACCAATACATAACCAAGAATTGGACTAAAGAAGCGGGCAGGGTCAAGGGTACCAACCTAAATCTCCCAACACAAGGATGCTAAATAGTACTATTATTTCTCATCTAAGCCAACTCTAAGATCGTAAGTCGTAGCCTACCTGTCCTCCAAAGATAAGCTCGCGAATACTGCGTAGACAGTTCCCAAACTTCTCCAAATGCTTCAAAAGTGCACAATCTCACAAATATTGCATAGGCAGTTCCCAAATTTCTCCAAATACTCCAAAAGTGCACGAACGCACTCGAATGATGACACAACTATCAAAATAATAATCTAGGTGTGAAAAGTAATCAAATGATGCCCATAAATCTATGAAAATAGTATGGGTCAAAATATGGAATACAAAGGGATTAAGGTCCTACTAATCCAAACTTTAAAGAAAAGGTACCAAAATATTTTCCATATCGTAGGAAACTCATACCAAAATTTTGGAGCTAAAACGAGCAAGAAATAAGGTTGAATCGATGAAATAAAGTGAATAAAGAAGCAGGAGAAACTTGGAAATAAAATTTAATAAAATTGGTGTGAAAACTTACCAAGTAATGATGGAAGATTGATATTAATGATATGTAAAAATTTTATAACTCAATGATAAAACCTCATGAATATCCAAGCTCAAAATTTAAAAATGAAGAATAAAGGGGGTCTAGACTGGGGTTTTCAATCACAACACATGACTAAGAGCAAAGAAATCAGTTGGGTAAAGTTGAAAAAAGGGAGGTACAATTTTATAAATAGGTGATCATTTAAATTATGAGAACAATGCAAAAAAGAACCTCAGAGCTTCCTAGCTCCTAAATATCAACTTTTAGTGAAATGATGTGGTCTAAGTTTTATATACTCATTGAGGGGATCAAACCTACGATTTCACAATTTTGGAACCCTTTTTCACCCTTGCAGATCTGCAGGTGAGTCCCTTTTCCCGCACTAGCGAATTCCCTGCTCTAGCAAAGCTAAATTTCACTAAAACGGTCATAATTTCCTCTTATGAACACAAAATGTAATGATTCTTTTTGGTTTGGTTTCAAAATTTTAACATGTATCTAATGGAGTCATCCATACACCAAAACTAGATTATTAAATTTAGTTTGTACCATTAGGACATGATAGTGAAAATTTTAGACTACGAAGACTCAAAAGTTATCCGCAACCCCCGAACACAAATCAATATTGCAAGTCAAATGTAAAACACATTACGGAACTAATGGAATCATAAAAATGCCTAAATGAGATTTTTTAAATTGAATGTTGATTGGAGTCAAAATTTATCAAAAGTTAAAACTTTAGAAATAGGAATCAGACATAACAACAAAAAGAACAACCCGAGAACTGAATTATAGGTCCCAATAAGTCATAATGACTTAGGGTCAATAGGCTACAATGAAATGACAAAACACAGAAATGACAAAGAGGGCCATTACAGCCAATATCTAGTAGAATTCTATGGATCGGATACGATGATGTCTATATCCTATCTTTGGGAGGCTACAGTGACATCTTTAGGAATTTACTCTCTTTTTATTCTATCTTAAGAGTTGTATCCTATTGATTCTTGAAATCTTATTATACTATTTCACTCTTTCGTAGATGGCACGTATATGAACATTGATAGCATCAAGAGATGAGGAGCATGTTGGAACACAAATTAGAGCACCAGCTAAGAGCTGAGCCTGTAGTAAGGATTGAGATCGAGGATGTACTAGAGCAGTGGCACCAGCTAGATTTGTTTCACTTGTTAGTGCTTTGGATGTTGAGCCTGAGCCTGTACTAATTTAATAGCCATCAGTGTATTAGGGACCATCTTTATTTTCTCTAATATCGTCTTTGATTCTAGTCAACACTCTTAATATGAAAGGTTTACTTCTACAATTGTTAGGAATGTCAGGATAGCCGATAGGTGGAGTTCAGAGTTCAACCTCAGGTCATGTATGGTTCGAGTACCATTGTATATGTTGACTTATTCGATTGGTTTAGGTGTACCACCATCCATTTCATCATTCGAAATTCAGATGCCTTCAGCAAGTCCAATGAAACATCAATTCTTACAGTGCCTGCATCATCTATTACCCTACCCATGCCTTCGCATACTACTCTGTTTGACTCCAATCAGAAGGCACTGGGTAGAATTTTAAGGTTGGGTCCTCAGAGATTCACTGTACTCCTATCAAGAATCCAAGAGATTTCATTGATAGGTGTCAGTAAGGGTTGTATAACCTCAGCCTACTAGAGACTCATGGTATGGATTTACAGCATATCTATTGGGTAGCCTCACCAAATAGTGGTGGAGGCTTACTTTGAGACTAGGTCATGATCTTATGCCTATTTATTCGAGTTTCTTTCGTTATGCATTTTTAGAGAGGTATATCTCTTGTAATGAGAAGGATCGTAGGAGAGAGGATTTTCTTAGACTCTAACAAGGTTCTTTATTAGTTACTGAGTACGAGGTTGAGCTTCATATATTGACTGCTTATGGGGAAAGTTATGTATCTATTGAGGCATAGAGGATCTATCATTTTGTGTTTGGGTAGGATACTAAGATTCATAAGACTATTGAGCTATTAGTTTCTACCGGGGCATCCTCTCAGGCCATTCTTAAGCATGCTCTTATAGTAGAGGACCTTGGTCATGGTGAGAGAGGTAAGTAGGATAAGAGGTCATGTTATCAGGGTTGATTTAGTGGTTTAATGTTTGGTGATAAGGGTTCTGGATCTTGGGGTAGGACCCCATCTCAGCATCAGGGACAGTCTAGTCATACCGTGTAGTCTTCTCTTTAGACTTCTACCAGTGATTCATAGGATTTTTATTCTGAGGGTCAGTCGCTAAGAGGTATGACTTTGAGTTCTTCAGGTCATGGTTTCCATTCTAGTTTGCCTAATTCCTCTCATCAGAGTAGGCTGATTGGACCGTGTTCTAAGTGTAGAGCTATGATCCACTTGGCTAGAGATTGTCCCCAGAGGAGTGTTGTTCAAACTATGAGTTAGCCTCCTATCAATCCAATTCCTATTCCAATACAGCTAGTTAGGGTAGTTCTACCTCACGGTAGGGGTAGTGGTACTCCAGGTCATAGTGCTCCTTAATATGGTAGGGTCGGAGGTCATGATGGTGGTTGTGGTGGTGATCTCCATAATTTCTATACGGTCCCAGTTAGAGCCAAGGCAGAGGCCTACGATGTTGTTGTTACATGTACCATTTCTAAATATTATCAACCCACATTAGTTTAATTTTATCCAGACTCTACTTGCTCCAATGTGGCTTCATATTATTCTCTGTGTTTAAGTTTGGCTAGCGAGCCTTTGCCTGTTTATTTAATTGTCTCCACCCCAGTGCCTCCAATATCAATAGGAGTAGAAAAGATTCAAAAGGCAATTAGGCCAATTTTACTGAAGTGATAGTATTTAATTCTTTTACTGCCTTCCATTCCACTATTCTGATCAAATTAATTACTCTTCCAAACAACCAAGTCATAGTGAGATTAAAAACCAATGCTTCCTTGACCGTGTGGAACATGGATTAGCATACCATAATAGGCTAACCCAAGCTTACCCAGGGCTTTACCCCCCGAACCAGCAAGACTAAGGTGATTCTTTAGTAGTAGATCATGTGTTAAGATCCTATTTGCGATTATAGGGGATCTTAAGACTTGGGATGATTTGATATTTTTGGATATGGTTGATTTCAATATGATACTAGTCATGGACTATTATCTCATCATAGAGTAGTCATGGATTGATATGCCAAGACCGTGACCTTAACTGTGCTCGGTGTATTCCCCGGTTGTATGGCATGGTCCTGATAGTTGTGTGCCAAAGGGGATCATCTCTTGAGCTCAGGCTAGTAGCTTAGTATCTTATGGTTGTTTGTCTTACCTTGCATATGTTAGGTATGTGAGTGTTGATACTTCGTCTCTTGAGTCAGTACCTATTGTTAGTGAGTTTGTTGCAGTGTTTCCGAGTGACCTCCCTGACCTACCACCTAAGATATACATTAACTTAGGTATAGAGTTATAGTTAGGAACCAGTCAGTACCGTATGGTAGTGTTTAAGTTGAGAGAGCATAAGACTCTGCTAGATAAGGGTTTTATTCATCCTAGTATTTGACCTTGGGGTACTCCCCTGCTATTTGTAAAGAAGAAAGATGGTTCTATGCACATATTTATTGATTATAGGCATCTTATTGGTGTCACTATGAAGAACAAGTATCATGTACCCCCGACCGATGACTTATTTGACCAGCTTCAGGGTTCTGACATTTTTTCTAAGATTGATTTGAGATTGTTTACCACTAGTTAAGGATTAGGGCAGAGTACATCCCTCAGACAGAATTTAGCACACGATATGTCCATTATGAATTCCTGGTAATGTCTTTTGGGTTAAGTAATTCCCCTGCAACTTTATAGACCTAATAAACTGTGTGTTCAGGCCATCCTTGATTTCTTTGTGATTTCATTCATCAATGATATTTTGGTATATTCGATGTGTCGAGAGGGTCATGAGAGGAACTTGTAGATTATTCTTCAAACTTTGAGAGATCATCGGCTATATGCCAAGTTCTCAAAGTGTGAGTCTTGTCTCAAGGAAGTTGTATTTTTTAGGCATATGGTGTCCAAAAAAGGTATTATGGTAAATCCAACTAAGGTTGCAACTATTTTTTATTAGCCGAGACCAAGTACTCCTACTGAGGTTCATATCTTTATTGGGCTTATCGTGTATTATCATTGATTTGTTGTGGATTTCTCTTCTATAGTAGCATTATTGACTAGATTGACTAGAAAGGAACAAAATGTTCCATTTTAGAGGTCCAACGAGTGGGAGGCTTGTTTTTATAGGCTTAAGACTATCTTAACTTCTGCTTCTATGTTGACATTACTGATTGAGGGCCAGAGGTTTGCATTTATTGTGATACTTTTGATTTTTGTCTTGGTTGTATATTGATACAGCAGGGTCATGTCATTGTTTTTACTTCGAGATAGCTGAAGATCACGTAGCATAACTACCCCACTCATGAATTGGAGTTGGCGTAGGTAGTTTTCATGCTTAAGATTAGGTGCCACTATCTTTATGGGGTTCAATATGAGATTTCCACCGATCATTATAGTCTTCAATACATTATGAGTCATAGGGAGATTAATGCTCGTTAGGGGAGATGGATTGAGTTGTCAAAGGACTATGGCATTATTATTTTGTATCATTCAGGCAAGGCAAACATTTTAGCAGATGCCTTAAGACGAAAGTCGATGAGTATGGATATCTTGGCTACTTTATCATTTTTTGAGAGGTTGTTATCCTTAGACATCCGGTCTTTGGCTAATTGATTGGTCATACTTGAGAATACAGATTCGGGTCGTATCCTTGCTAGTATTGAGGCTCGTTCTATATTGGTTGATCAGGTGTAGCAGCTATAGTTCTAGGAACCATACATAGTTGATATTCATGCTTGGTTGTTGCAGGGTGAGCCCAACATGTTTATGTTACATTAGATGGTATTTTGAGGTTTGAGGATCAGATTTATGTTCTTTAGGTTGGTGATTTGATTTAGTTGATTCTCTGTGAGGTTCACAGTTCCTGTTATTGCATCCATCCAGGTGCTAAGACCTATAAGGATTTGAGGAAGATTTACTGATGGGGAGCTAAGAAGAGGGATATGGCGGAGTTCATCTCACGGTGCTTAAAATATCAGTAGGTCAAGTTTGAGCACTAGAGACTAGGTCATTCCCCAGCGGAAGAGGGAATGAATCGCTATGGATTTCATCCCAGATTTTGTGTTAGAGTTATCTTAGCTATGATTTGGTTTGGGTTACTATTGATAGGTTGACTAAGTCAGCACACTTCATTCTTGTTCAAGATTCACATAGTGTAGAGAAGTTGGCCCACATCTATCTTGACTAGGTGGTTAGACTTCATGGTATTCTATCATCTCCAATCATGGTACCTAGGTTACATCTCAATTTTAAAGGCTATTTAGTGTGGTTTAGGTATCGACGTTTATCTCAGCACGGTATTTCATGCACAGATAGTGGTTAGTCCGAGAGGACCATTCAGGTCTTGGAGGATATGTTATGAGCATATGTACTTGATTTTGGTAGTTTGTGGGATCATCATATGGCATTGGTAGAATTTTCTTATATTAACAAATATCACTCTAGTATTCAGATAGCTCTGGCAGATGGTGTTATTCACCTATTGGTTGGTTTGATTCTAGAGATTTCAGGATAATTTAGACAAAATTCTTTTAATTCGGGATAGACTTTGGGAAAGTAGGAAGAAGAGTTATTCAAACTATTGTCATCGTTCCATGGAGTTTAGTGTTGGTGATCGAGTTTTCTTATGGGTATCTCCCACAAAGGGCGTGATGAGGTTTGGGAAGACAGGCAAGCTCAGCCCCGGTATATTGTCCTTTTTGAGATACTTGATTACATTGGTAGTTTTTCTTATAAGTAGGCTTTGCCTACTATGTTTTCAACTGTAAATTCAGTTTTCCATGAGACGGTGAATCCTCGAGAATCAGATGTGCTCTGTGATAATTTTTTTCAGGTTGGTGAAGGATTATCAGTTATTGAGGAGCCAATATTTATTTTGGATAAAGATGTGAGGAAGTTTAGGTCTGGGGAGATTCCTATAGTTAAGGTTCAGTGGAGAGACTGTCCCCTGGAGGAGGCTACTTAGGAGATCAAGAATAAGTTGAGATCTTAGTATTCGCAGTTGTTTGTTCTTTCAGATACTTCCTTTTCTAACTTTATTATGGATGTTGTAATGACCCTAATGGTTATTTTCGTATTTTTGCATTTCTTTCATCTTAGAGCTTTTTTGTAGCTACCTTAAGTCATTTATGACTTATCGGTCCTAGTGGTTTGGTTTTGGGGTCGTCTGTTTGGTTGTTTTGTCTATTTCCCTATTTTAGAACCTTAATTATTGACTTCAGTCAACATTCTGTGAAAAAAAACTCAAAATCAAATTTTGACAGATTATCGAAAGATCACCCAACATGAATTATCCTTATTTAATGTATGAACTTGTATCTCCTGTATCTATGTTTTGATGGTATATATATCAAGCATTTTTTTGTTTGGAAAATAACACAAATTTGACCAAATTTATAAATATTTACACTATATTCAGGCAGTTCAAAGTATTTACAGTCCTGCATAAGCCCTTATTTCGGGCATGACATCATCACTTCCATGAATTAATCCTCTGTGATACTTCAATGATATATAGTGATACCCTATTGGTATCATGTAGGAATAAGCTCTTATTTGAAGAACTATATAATAAATAACTAAAAAATACTAAAATCATAAACTTATTTATTATTATAATGACACTTACAGTCTTTTTTTATTTTTGTATATTATTGCATCGTAGAGCTTTCATATAGCGGCCCTCAGTAATTTATGACTTATGATTGGTGGTTCGATTTGATTCCCAGGTCTTTCATTTGGTCATTTTGTCTGTTTCATTATTTTAGCGACTTATTTATTGAAATCATTGACTTCAGTCGACATTCTGTGAAAACAAAATCGAAATCAAATTTCAATAGTTTCATTAGTTTCGACACATGGATTTTGGTCTATATGGTCTCTTAGTTCAGGTCCAGAGGCCTTGGTATTGGTTTTATCTCATTTTGTGTGTTTATATATTTTGACGTTCATATGTGTAGCTTGGGTGGTCTTTTCGTGTTCGGAGCCTTGGTTTGAAAATCTAACTACATTATCAGCTCTAGAATATCGAGTTTAGGTAGGTGAATTGTTTATTCAGGTTTCGGGCCAACCTAGCTTATTTCGAGTACTCGGTTGGAAAATTTGAGTTTTTGGCCTAGTGTTGACTTTAGTCAATATTTTATTAAAATAATATTATATCAGAATTTCATCTGTGCTGTAGAGTCTAAAATTTCATTTCCATGTAGTTAGCATATCTAGTTTGTGTTAGTCGGATTCCAAACGCATTTTAAATCCTTTACAGGCTAATTTACATGGATGGTTCTGCTGGTGCATCAGTTGTGCTGATACAGGTTAGTTTCCCTTTGCATTCATGGGGATGGACCACATTCACAAAGTGGTGGCCTGGATTGGTTGAACCTTTTCCTTTTATGAGTTCGAGGTCGGTTGTCTTGGTCAAAGGACCCCCGTTCACCGTCAATTGACCGCATTTGCATAGGCATTTTACTTGGTAGTATTTAAACCCCAAAACCCGAATTTCATACATTCTTTATCACCCTTTCACTTTCAAAGATCTAAAATCACTATTTTCAATCCTTGGAGTTTTGCATGCAATAGTGGGTGATGTTGGAATCGATATTTTCTCGATTTCTCTCTTCTTGGTAAGTTTTCACTTAAATTTCATCCAACTATTCCAAATTTTCAAAGTTGGTTTTTTACTTTATTGTATTGATTCTAGCTTATTTCTCGTTCATCTTAGCTCCAATTTTTGGGTCTGAGTTCCCTGCAATGTGAAAATATTTTGATATTCTTTATTTGGAGTTTTGGGTTTACGGGCCCGTAGGCCTGATTTGACTCGAATTTTAACCCCGGCTATAGTTATAGTTTTATAGGTACCATTTGACTTGTATTAACCTGTAGATTATTTTTTTACTAGTTTTGTGAGCGTTCGGATTTGATCGTACATTTTTAGATCTATTGGAGCAGTACGGGGTACTTGCTATCAGTATTTGTGTGCTTGTCTTCAGATATCAGGTAGGCTATTGCTTACTGATATGGGTTATATGGAAAATAATTATAGTAATTAGCCATCTTGGGTTGGTGTTTAGGTTTGGAACACCCCTATCTGCTTCATTAGTCCGCTTTTTGGTGATGCATTGGTATTGGATTTACGATTGTAGTTATCATGTGACCCTACGTGGTCTTTATTGACTCTAGAACATAGATGGTAGAATTACTAAAAACGTCTATGAGTGTCGGACATCAACAAGATGGTTCTAGGTGTTGTAGTATTCGTGTATATCTAGGGCCGGCATGACTTGTTTGTGGTATTATTTGTGGTTAGAATATCATCATCATGAAACTAGTTTTATGCATTGGTTTCCACTGTTTCATATCCAAGAGCCCAACATCACTGATTTTGAAACCTGGTGTTTCCCTTGTGGACCCTTTTTCAGTAATATGAAACTAAATGAGTATTACACTATGACTTTACCAATTTTAATGATAAATAAAATAACAAATATATAATCACTATTTTAATATACTACAAAACTCGGTGATGCTCGAGCACTAGACGTTTATGATTTATACTTGTTTTAGTCTCGGTGGTGCTTGATTAATGATATTGAGATTATGGTGGTTTAGACCCGGTGACGTCTAGGCACTAATTCATACATTGATATCATGGGAGTACAGTTTTAGTTTGAGTATCAGGATAGTATGCGGTGATGCCCACCATGGGCCTTGCCGATCTGAGCTTATATATAACTAAATAAGGGGTATATGGGGGAGTGGAGGTATATGAAGAGGTCCTTATATGGGTCCTTCCTTCCAGACCTACGGGCATTAGAGGAGGAGAATACATATTTACTTTTAGCATTCATCATATCATCATGCAGTTATATCCTTGAGTGTTGTTTGCTAGTTGTACACTCCGATAATATGGGATGACGGAGGTTTGCATTCACTTATTTGTATCCCTCGGTCGTATAGGAGGCAGTTGAAATTTTCTTTTACTCATTATTATCTTGTTATACTATTACGGGATGGAATTATATCTATTGGTTCCCTTTCATTCCTTTATTTCTATACTTGTTATACTTAATCTTTCTCTCTATTCCCTTTATTGAGGTCGCCGTTATACCGTCATTTCTATTATTCTATTCATACCTTATTAGCTGAGCATGAATTCATGTACGTATCCTCTTTGTTTTCTTGAATATTCCTTTTATTTTAACTAGCTTTCTAGGATATTTTACTTGCTTGTATCCTATTAGTTAGACTTTTATGTTTACTCTACTTTTTTATGTTTGTGACATGTCTTTCATTGTCTGACTACTTGTTGCTTTTATTTTATATCGGCCCATTCATCCGATGATGCCTATTGGGTACCATATCGCTTCAGCTTTTTGGCACTCATGCTACATTTCTGCATCTCTTGATTCAAATTCGAGTACGAGTTTTCTATGCTAATTCTGAATTTGTGTTGATTATTCTAATCTGAGGTAGACGATGGCTTCTGGCATCCGGAGCTTGCCTTTACCTTCTCTATCATTTTATTCTTTCATTTTTTGTTGTTGGAGACAAATACTTCGTCTTATTATCAGACTTGTATCTTTTGACAATCTATCCTTAATGGCTCATGTACTTTGATATAGGTTTGGGATTTTATATTACTATATTAGATTTTTTCTTATCCTTGTTCCTTACTTTATGCCTTATCTTTCGATTTTAGTTCTATTATCTTGATACGTACTTGTTGAGTGGTTCTCCTACGATGGGATGTTGGTGCCTCGTAACTTTAGAAATCTGATCGTGACAATTATAATCTAAATGAGTAATAAAATATATTTTTATAATTTTGTCTCTTTTGAAAATTTTAAAAAATTATATCTAAACTAACGTTCTATTTTTTCCGTTGTTAAATTAAAATTAACTTTCTAAAAATGATAAAACAAAGTAAAAATTAAAATTGAGCTTAAAATCTCTTTGTTATATTTTTTTAATATATTTTTTTAAAAGAGCAAAAATATACTTCAATGATATCATAGTAGTATATAAATATATTGCAATGGTATATCTGCAAACTGAAAACTGATCTGAATAATACCATATGGTATATAGATATACTGTGATGGTATCATGAATTACTAAGAAATGTCTCATTGATGAATTGAAGCATACCTCAATAATACTATGT